>JAMKQA010145983.1:0-11907 GCA_024699735.1 Posidonia australis
AAAATGGGATGAGCTGTCCTTGGGGGGTTGCCAGCACTGCCTCGATACCCTGGCCTCCCTTGTTTACTGCCCCATCAAAGTGGAGTGCCAATGCTTCTGGTTATCCGACTCCTCGAGTCCCGAATCATTCATGGCGAATAATATGTCTTCGTTGGGAAACTGGGTCTACAAGGGCTGATACTTCGGCAAAGGCAAGTCAGTCAAGTGATCCACTAGGGCTTGTCCCTTCACTGATTTTTGTGTGACAAAGGTGATATCATATTGGGATAACAAAACCTGCCACTTGACGCATCTGCCCATCAGTGCTGGTTTCTGGAGCAAGTACTTCATCGGGTCATGCCGGCACAACAGTAAAACTGGATACGCCATCATGTAGTGCCGCAAGTGTTGGGTGGCTCAGACCAAAGATAAGCAAACTTTTCGATGGTGGTATATCTGGCTTCACAATCATTGAACTTCTTGCTCAGCTAGTACATCGCCTTTTCCTTACGGCCTGTCTCATCGTGCTGACCAAATACGGTACCCATGGAGTGCTGTGTAACTGACAAGTAGAGGAGGAGTGGCCGTCCCGGCGTCGGGGGGATTAGGATTGGTGGCTTGGCTAGCAACTGTTTGATTTTATCAAAGGTGGCTTGGCACTCCGTACTCTAGGTGATCTGAGCATTTTTCCTTAGGAGCTTAAAGATTGGCTCACATATGGGAGTGAGCTGGGCGATAAATCGGCAAATGTACTATAGGTGCTCGAGCAAACATCGGACCTCCTTCTCTATGGCCGAAGGTGGCATATCGATGATGGCTCTGGCTTTATTAGGGTCGACCTCAATTCCCCTTTGGCTGACTATATATCCCAAGAGCTTTCCTGATGTTACGCCAAACACACATTTGCTGGGATTCTGTCGAAGCTTAAACTTCCGCAGGCCATCAAATAGCTTTCTTAGGCAGGCGAGATGGTCGTCGGACTCTTTAGATTTGGCAATCATATCGTCTATGTACACCTCGATGTCCTAGTGCATGAGGTCATGAAAAAGTGCTTTCATTGCTCTTTGGTACGTAACGTCGACGTTCTTGAGTCCTAACGGCATCACCCTGTAGCAAAAGACCCCCCAAGGGGTGATGAATGATGTCTTCTCCATATCCTCTTCTGCCATTCTAATCTGATTGTAACCTGAAAAGTCGTCTATAAATGATAACATTTTGTACCCCGCGGTGTTGTCCACCAGTACATCGATGTGAGATAGTGAGAAATCATCTTTTGGGCTTGCTTTTTTGAGGTCTCTTTAGTCGATGCACATGCGAACCCGTCCGTCCTTTGTCAGCACTAGAACCACATTGACCAGCCATTCTGGGTAAAGGACGACCTTTAGGAATTTAACCTGGTGTTGCTTCATGATTTCCTATTTTAATTTGAGAAGCCACTGTGGGCGCCATCTTCTGAGTTTCTGCTTGACTGGCTTGGCGCCCGGCTTCAACGACAGAGTGTGCACTACTATCTCAACATCTAGTCCGACCATATCATCATAACTCTGGGCAAAAACATCACTATACTCCTTCAGAAAGGCAATAAAATCTGCCCTTGCCTGTGGTGACAATTTGGCACTGATGCAGACCTCCTTAACGTCGCCCAACGCGTCGATATTCACCACCTCCATGTCCTCCTCGACGTGCAAATTCGGCCCTTTTGGATCGTCGTCGTGAGGATGGAATTTTGGTGCATCTTATGAATCATCGACGCCCGTGTTGTCCTCCTCCTTGTACGCTATTAGTTCTGATAACACCTCTTCTTGGAATACTGAGTCGGTGACATCAAATGAGAGGATTTACTCTGAATCCTACCCTTGTTTACGCTTGAGGAGGGTCACGCTGACTCTGGTATTCTTGTACCTACACTGCCCGAACTCCGATCCTATGCTTTTCTGCTGTGCTGCAGTGCTGGCCTGCTCTTCTCCTTCCTTTATGGTAGTTCTAATATTTTTGGTTTTTTGTATTTTTTCTGATGTTTTTGTGTTTTTTGTACTATTTTCAATAATCTTACTCTAACAGTCATCTTGCTGGTGACTGCTCTGGGGTTGCTCCGTGGGCTCTCTGAGGAGCCTTCCTCAAGGTCTTTTTTTTGACCCTCGCCTATCTCGAGGCGAGGCTTGTGCTGTAAATACCACCTAGACCCGCCTCCCGGCTGCTCGGAGATCATCTCCTCTGGTCTAGTCTTGACTGTTTTGCCTTCCTGCACAACCATGAGTGCTGGAGGACCCTTGTGATTCTAGAGTGGGGTGAGTTCTGGCTCTAGTGCTACTGTTTTCCCTTTCCTCTTCTTGTCTTCTTCGGCTGCGTCTTCCACCAAAACCGCCAGTTGTTCCTAAGATAGCGCTTCTAGGTCATTGAGTATTGTGTCTACATGGCTCTCGATGGTTGCACACTCCTCCTCGTCCGAGGCGAAGTCGACATAGTAGGCGCATGACTCCGACTGCACCAGAGACCTAGGAACAGGAAGGGCTGGGATACTAATGCTGCTAAACTACCGCATCGGGGTTGTTGCTATTTCTAGCAACTCTGTTGACGATGTTGCTACTATGACTGAAGCAGGCTGTAACTGTGATACTGCTGTGACTGTGACTAACTGTGGCTGTGTTGTTGCTGCGACTATGATTAACTGTGGCTATGCTGTTGCTACGACTGTGACTGACTGTGGCTGTGCTGCTGCTATGACTGTGCTGTTGCTGTGACTGAAACTGGCTATGACTGTGCTGTTGTTGTGACTGAAATTGGCTGCGACTGTGATACTTTTGCTGTTGGGGGTAATAAAGTTAGATAAGGGGATGTTAGGACTACTGCCTGTTGCTGCTCTGTTTTGCCTGCGAGGTCTGGCTCAACTGTGCTCAAAGTATCTTCATCCGTGTAATAATCCTCAATGCAGACCCACACAATGTCTTCTACTGGACTCTACTGTTGCTGCACTGCAATGACTGGGGACGGGTTCCTGTTCAGGTCCATCACACCTGCACTAACGAAGTTAGTTGAATCTCGAGGGACAAACAACCTTCGGTGCCTGCGCACTCCTCCTCGTGGTCCTTGGTATCCAAGTCCTTTGCGATCTCTTCTTTCCTCTACCTCGACAGGCTCTATGATCCCTTGACTGTATCGCCCAAGTGGTGCTCCCTTTTCGTATCCCCATTAGTGACAAAGGTTCTCAACCATCAACTTAGGGGGGCTATGAACAGACAAGAAGCTAACACGCTCGAATTCTGGAACAAAATTGACTGGTTCGAAATGGTTAACATGGTAAAGTACATTCGACAGCTTGGGATCAAAGTGGATAGTCTAAAGATCGACAGAAGAGACCGCGTCAACCCCGTCCTTCTCAAAGTTCTCTGCCATGACAACAACAATGTCGTCGCCATAGCAGAACTTGATCATACGGTGCAAGGTTGACAGAATGACTTGATGCTTGTGCAGCCAAGGGCGCCCAAGCAGGAGATTGAAAGCAGATTCAAGATCAAAAACATAGAATTCGACATCGAACTGAGCCAGACCGACAATCAGAGGAATGACCAAAACCCCCAACGCATCGTGGTGCGTGTTGTTAAAAGATGTCATCCCTTTGATAGTTGGCGTGATGTCCTCGGCTTTGAATCAGATTTTGCTCGGGGTGTGCAAGGGGCAGGTGTTTTGACCTGCACCATTATCAATCAGTGTCATGGGGATTCAGAACTTCTAGAACTGCACAGTGACAAACAACAGTTGGTTGTGATTGGTTCCCATCGGGGGCAACTCCTGGGACGAGAAGGAGATGACTCGTGGCGTTGCGATCATGCCTACCATGTTCTCAAGGGTTGTGGGCTCAATGATGGGGGATACATGGGCTGCCTAGAATAACCTGAGGAAGGCTTCCTGGTGCTCGACTGAGGTGTGGATGAGGTCTCGAATGGATATATCGGTTTTAACCTTCTTGAGCTGGGAGGTGAGATCATCTGGGGATTTACTGGCAATGCTGGTGGCGGGTTTAGGAGTAACTTCCTCGATGGTGGGCTTAGGAGGTTGGTTTACTTGTTGAGGTGGAGGCGACATTGGGTGGCTTGCCCTGGGGACTAGAGTTGGGGGCTTGTACACCCGTCCGGACCGTGTGATCTCTGCGTACCTTTCTGTGGCATAGTCATATGGTACTCGATGGGTATCCCTAGTCAAATTGATGACCAAGGGAGTACAAGTTGCCAACTCTAACCAGGCCAATGGTTGGCTGGTGGGAGGCATGGTGGAGTAGTATGCTAACTGGATGGGTTGGGTAGGAGTTGGTTGAGGTCTGGCTTCAAGGAAGATGGGCTGAGCTGGGGGAAATTGCATGGTAGGCGAAGCGATCAGGAGCTCTGTCCTGACGGCCAGGTGAATCATGCTGACGACGGACACTGAATCAGAGAGGAAGGAAAGATACTGATGAGACGGGAACGGTTCAGAAACAAGGTGGATAAGACCAGACGGGTTTAGTTGGGAAGAGCCGAATCCAACAGGAAAGAGGCAGTGAACCCCTGAGGTCTTGGGTGCTCCCAGATGGGGGTGCTGAGGGAGAGGTTGACTGACAATGATGGGGTGTGGCTGTGCTTGTGTTGGAGTGGGTGCAGATCCTACATCCTGAGTATTGATAACAATGACCTTGCAGTCAATGAGGTTCTGTATGGCATTCCAGAGAGTGAAACAGTTGTCCGTCGAGTGCCTCGGGGCTCGATGGTAACTGTAGTACAAATTTGCTTCATACCACACCGACAATGGATTCAGTGGTGGGCGAACGTCCGGGTACCTGAGGAGCGACTACACCTTGGGAAGGATGGTGCTCAACGGCTCGACGAGTGGGGTGAATTCTTGGTCGAGTCGTCAGGGCCTTTCATGTGGAGGTGCTATCCTTGCCTTGCCTGTGCTATGGGACACACTAGCTCGATGGTAGAAATGATGTGGGGTGTCCTACGTGTTGGTACATAAACTACCTGATTTTGAGCCGACAGGCCCACTACGTTCATCGACAGAGCAGGGGACCCAAGGTATGTGACAATGCTCTTCGGCGGATCCCTCCTCTTTGGATAGCTGGAGCTAGAGCTGTTGCTGTTGTTGTTGTTGTTGTTGCTGGTGCCGGCGTTGTGGTTGGAGGTGGTTGCCTGCTTGGCGAATCCAGTGATTGCGGGGAAGTTGCCACTTCGTAGAGAGGCCTCCACGTGGGCGCTGACTCTAATTAGAGAGGAGAAAGTTGTGATAGGCTGGATGCTAAGCAGAGCCCCTGTGGCTGGCTGTGCCCTATGGATGATCATTTCGATAGACTCCTCGTCATTGGGTTTATCCTTGACCTATGAGGCAAGGGCACGCCAGTGCCCGACGTACTCTCCAAATGGCTTGAGGGGCTTCTACTTGGTGGCGGCCTAGTCCTCCCTCTTGGGAACTAGGTCGAGGTTGAAGGAATACTGTTCCTGGAATGCCTGAGCTAGGTTGTTCCAAGTCCGAATGGTCGCCATGTCCAAAGAAGTGAACCACTTCAAGGCCGGGCCAGAGAGACTCTTCTGGAACAAGCGGATCAACAACCTTTTGTCAGCCTGGAGCTGAGCGAGGTGTCCGTAGTATGCCCTCAGATGGGATATTGGGCAGCTTTTTCCATTGTATTTTTTGAAATTTGGGACTTGGAAATTCGGCGGGAGAGTTGCCTCTGGGAAATAGCATAGGTCCCAGAATTGAAAAGACTGGCAGTCCCCATCCTACACTTGTTGAAGTGCTCTTTCCAAATCACCCATCTTAGAAAGGAGGGCATCTGTGGTACTGTTGAAATTGGTGCAGCCTGGGTGGGTATCGTGTATGCCGTGTGGGTGGCACCGAGGTGCTCCTCCGGATCCACCATCATACTACTTGATGTCATGGTATGATGGCCGGCATACCCGTGTGGGTGCGTGATGCATGGGGGAACCTGTGTCTGATGCAGGGATGGAGGGTAGGCAGTATGCTATGCTGTGAGTGGTGCAGGGTTTGTGGGCGGCAGCTACTGTCCAGGTACGAGTCCAGGTAGCGAGACAAGAGAGTGCTGTGCCCTTGCCAGGCCGATGGGCTGGCCACCAGGTGCTGGAGATGCATGCTGTGAAGAGTGAGATGAAGGTGAAGGATGCAGGATCGACACCCCCATCACCTGACTAGCGAGGAGCTGGGGCGATGGTCGGGGAGGTGTAATGGGTGTAGGGTGGAGCACTAAAGCTGAGGGCGGCGAGACCTCATGGGGAGGATAAGTTGGGAGCAGTGAGGAGTTCAGGGAGAGTGCCATGCCCTGCGGCTTCTAGGTGAGGGCCAAGACGTACTGGGCTTGCACGATTGGACTCCTATCGGTAGCAGTACTGAGTATCGGCATTGTCAGCGGAGTTGACATAGCAGAAGGCAAAAGGGGAGCAGACTATCAAGAAGGGACGGTTCCTACCAAAGAGGCTACCGTAGCTTGTTGAGAGGTTAGGACAGATGGGCCCTACAGAGGGAGAGACATTGGCAATTCTGGAGTTTGGGTCGCGATCATCGCATCCAACTCGATAACGGACTCCAGACCGGATAAGGTCTGCCAATGTCTTGACACGAAAGGGGAGGATGCCCCATGGGCTTGGAGGAGGCTGACATGGGGTGAAGAGGTAGCTGAAGAAGTCAAGAAAAGGGACGAGGGGGCCAAAGTGGCGATACCCTCGGAGGTGATAGCAAAAAGAGCCTCGCTGATGCGCTAGGCCATGGCGGAATGTGAGCGAGTGCGAATAGGGCTACGATAGCTGAAGGAAGGATGGATCCTACAACAAGCTATTATCGGAAGCGACAAAAGCTCAAGGAAGGTTGAGAATGGGTGTCACACAACAAGGAAGTAGAGAGGGGGCACTCGAGCTCAGGTCAAAGGACTCGTGGTCAAACCTGTTGGTGAAAAGAGACAGGAGCAGGTATCAAAACCTAAGGATAAGCAATGCAATGTTTATTAATTTGTATGAATGACACACATGCACATGGATGCAACTAGCATGTGCTCTCTCACCGTCTAAGTATTTCCTAGGAGGTTGTCTACTCTGGATGCTCTCAGGGTGAATGGGTCTCCGACTCAAGACGAAAGTGAGGTTCCTTCCCATGCGAAAGCTGTGGAACGGTGGTGCGTTGGTAGCCTCGACCCTGCTAAAGTATGAGTTATACCCTTTACTAACACTGACACGACCCTGGATAAGGGGGAACAACCCAGTATCAAATCCTACACCAAAGCAATAGGACAAGTGAACTAGAATTGGCCTTCGCAGACTATAGGTGGACTCAGAGGAGAGAGATGCATGCTCCTATATGGTTCAATCATGCAATATGCCTTTGCATCTTTTACTTGCATTTTATTTACCAGAGGGGAAGAGAGTTCGAATTGGTATCTAGTTTTACCTTATTAATTGTTTATCTAAGTTTGTGTGTTTTATTTTAAACCAGAAGGGGAAGGCAAACATGTCTCTATTCTCCTAGTCATGTCAAATGCAAAAAGGAAGAAAACACATAAGTAAGGCAAGCAAGCAAGCAAACAACAAGCAAAAGGCATGATCATGGTGTATGCAAGTGTCGTGGCATCATGATAGTGAAAAAATAAAAAACATCGAACACATCATAAAGCATGTATCATGGCATGTGCATTGTGATGTGGACATGTTATCTTGGTGTAATGTAAAACATACATCATCCATAAGACATAACACATCAAGTGCACACAAGGAAAACCATGCAAGCAAGAAAGAACCAAAAAAACAAACACTGGAGTCTGTCTTTTCCCCAGCGGAGTCGCCAGTTCCTGTGACCATGCCGGTGGAGGGGAACCGCGCTCCCTCGTGATCGGGACCGCAAGGGAGTTGGTAGGGCCACGATGAATCTAGTGATTTTGAGGATGGGAAAAATGACTCGAAAACACCGGAAAGCGATATGAAGGTAAAATGTGGAGTCACCTCCTAGTCTATTAAAAACGGGAAGACGAGGAAAACCGTATTGGAAAAGAAACCAAAAACTTGAAATCGAAAGAGAATAAAAGATGGCTCATGCCAAAAGGATTCGACACATGGATCATTGCGAACTAGAAAAATGGTAAGGACTCCTATTAAGTACGGGGAAGGTGTTAGGCACCCCCACACGCCCGACGAATTGGTCTTTCTCGAAATCTCGCTTGCGTGCATGGAAATGTGGGCATTTAGATGCCAATTAATGGGGTTATATGGATGATGCAAGAGAGATAAATGGTATGGCTACAAGGTTATGCATTTTGAAAACTTAGTGTAGTCAAAACAAGAGACATAAAGCTAAAACATAGGATGCAGGTGTGGTGGGACCAAAGGCTAAGCTGAGCCAGATTTTATCCCTAGATGACCCACGCATGTGCCACGTGTAGGTCACTCGTGCAGTCACGACGTGCCTCCCAGAGATGTCATAGTTATTTGCCACCATGGCCTTATCCCAGGCACACAAGAGGTACAATGCAATGTCTACTAAGATGTAGAGGGGACATATCAGGCTAGGGCTCATGCATTGGTTGAGAATCGAGAAAAAAGCCACTTCAACAGGGAACATGCATGCAAAACATGGGATGTGAGTAACTCAGAGAGTAAAACCATGCTAAAAGAAACAAAACATGCATGAATGAACTAGTATAGGGCAGGTGTGGTGTTGGCTTGGTCGGGTCTGACCCCATCCAAACCCTGAGTGATACGCACATATGGGACATGCTATCGGGGCGTGAAGGTGGAACAAGGGCCAGACTTTCCTCCTTCATCGCCTTTTCCACGGAAAGCGATGCATCACCGGACCTAAAGGATCATTCGGGAGCTCGGGGATATTACCATGACATGATGCAAATACAGTGAAATCCAAGAGATGCAATGGGTTCTCCTCCCCATCCCTGTTGTCGACGTCAATGCTAATCAGCCTTATGGCGAGCCTCCAAGGTAGGTTTCCGGCGTAGGGGATTGACTTGGTCGCTTTGGGGAGTGAAGGGAGAAGGAGAGGTGCTGTTGGACGCCTGCACCAAACGTTCAAGGGTCGGGGTGGCCTCACGTCGGTGATCGGCGTCCGTTGGCTGTGGGAATGACAGGATGCACAAATGGGAACGAAAACATGGAAAAAACTATGCAGGAATGAGGCAATAACGAAGATAGGTACTCCTATGATGGTTCCAGGGGAAGAACTGTACCTGTGGATGGCTAGGGAAGTGTCACCAACGTTGGCGGACGGGGATGCTCCGGCGAGCAGGCAGGGCGTGGACCACGGTGGCTGTGGGCGGTCCGGGAATGGTTGGGGGCTCCAAGGAGGAGTTCAGGATGTTGGTCGAAGGTGGAGGAGGAGGTTTACTCACAATGTGGGTGTTGGGTTCCGATTCTCTAGCAAGGTTCCTCCTTGGGTTTTTCTCCGCTCTCTCTCGCGAATGTTGGGTTGTCCGGTCCCTCCAGGTCTCTGGTGCTCTACCTTGACTAGTTGGTTGGTTGTACACCTAGCCACATAGTCAGCAACATCCCTTTTCATGTCAGGCCACCAAAAGTTCTACTTCAGGTCTTGGTACATCTTTGTACTCCTAGGGTGAATAGTGTACCTACACCGATGCGCTTCATCGAGAAACCTCTGCTTGGCCTCCTCATGCTAGGGCACGTACAGGCTCATGTGTTGCCTCAGCTCCCTATATGGCCCAACAGAGAAATGAGGCTCTCCACAGGCTCTAGCTTCTCAAACAGTTCCTGAACAAACGGATCTAGTTACTAACAAGCGACAATAAACTCTATCAACTTAGGGCGAATAGACAGGTTGGACACCCAAGCACCAATCGTCCCCCAACCTTGCTGCTTCGGCCTGTAGCTCACTAGATCCTCCAGCATGGTCCACTTCTTGACCATCAGGCTCACCATCACATGCGTACGTTGACTCAAGGCATCGGCGACCACGTTGGCCTTACTAGGGTGGTAGGACAGGCTGAAATCATAGTCCTTCAGATACTCCACCCAACGGCGCTGGCTCAGGTTGAGGACCTTCCGCATGAAGATATACTTCAAGCTCTGATGATCGGTGAAGACCTTAAACTATTTTCCATACAGATAGTATCGCCAAAGCTTGAGAGTGAACATTGCGGCAACCATTTCCAAATCATGGGTCGGTAAGTTCTTCTCATGGTCCTTCAGCTGGCGCAAAGCATATGTGATGACATTGCCATGCTACATCAGAACACACCCCAAGCCAAAACCACTGGCGTCACTATACACAGTGAAGCCATCACTTCTAGAAGGCAGAGTCAACACAAGGGCAGAAACCATATGAGACTTCAGCTGTTGGAAGCTCTCCTTACTATTCTAGTCCCAACAAAATGGAACCCCCTTCTTGGTCAACTCTATCAAAGGTACTACTATGAAGGAGAAATCTGAAATGAACCTCCTATAATAACCCGCAAGACCTAAGAAACTCCTGATCTCCGCCACAGTCTTGGGTCGCTCCCAATAGCTCACCGCCTCGACTTTGGCTGGATCCACTCTTATGCCTTCTCCAGAAAACAAATGGCCAAGGAATATGACTTCACTTATCTAGAACTCATACTTCGAGAATTTGGCGTACAACTGATGACAGCTCAAAGCATCCAAAACTGCCCTTAGGTGCAAGGCGTGAGTCTCCACATCAGTGGAGTAGACCAACACGTCATTAACAAAAATTGCAATGAACAAGTTTAGAAAGGGATGAAAATCCTATTCATCAGATCTATAAATGTAGCTGGTGCATTGGTCAAGCCGAAAGACTTGACTGTGAACTCGTAATGCCCATACCGCATCCGAAAAGCAGTCTTCTGAATGTCCGAGTCTTGTATCATCAACTGATGATACCCTGACCTCAGATCAATCTTTGAGAACACAGATGCTGACTGTAACTGGTTGAACAAGTCATCAATGCGGGGCATGGGGTACTTGTTCTTCATTGTGATTTGATTCATTCCGATAATCTATACACGGTCGTAGCGAACCATCCTTTTTACGGACGAACAAGACAGACACTCCTCATGGAAACAGACTCAGACTAATAAACCCCTTGCTAGCAACTTTTGCAACTGAGTCTTGAGTTCTCGCAATTCTGCTAGCGCCATTCGATAAGGAGGCTTCGACACAGCACTAAAACTGGGGATCAGATCGATCAAGTACTCTACTTCCCTGTGAGGTGGCATACCAGGCAAATCGTCAGGGAAAACGTCAGAATATTAACACAATGTTGTGAACACCTAATGTAGGAGAAGTGTGGGTAACAATACTAGCTAGATACCCCATGCAACTCTTGACCAAAGACTTGTAAGCCTTCATAGCTAAAATGACAAGCTTAGGCTCACCCTAACACCTACCTTGCACAAAGAAAGAGCCATCCTTAGGAGACCCAAAATAAACTCTCCTCCAAGTAGAGTCGATCAAAGCAGACTATTGTGCCAACCAATCCATGTCGAGTATCACATCGTACTCCTGCATGTCCATCACGATCAGGCTAGTGTCGAACTCTCTGCCATTCAACATCAAGTTGACAAACTATAGGTACCTCCATGCCAAACTGTGCTCCCATAGCGGTGTTACCACACTAAGACGAAAGGTCAGTCTAGCTGGTCTCTCTCCCAACTCTGCCGCGAATGACTCTGAGACAAATGTGAAAGAACTTCCTAAGTCAAATAACATTTTGGCCATCCGGCCAACCACTATAAAAGAACCTAATGACCAAACAAAACAACAACACCACATCCATACAATCAAGTAGATGTCCAGGTGTAGACACCCCGATTTTGAGGTAACCCAGGAATGAGAGTCCTTATGTTGCTTTGGATGTGATCAGCCATTAAACCTAGCCCCAAGCCTATTAGCAAGCCAGAACCCAGAAATCTGTGACGTAGCTGGGCGCACCAAGGTG
>JAMKQA010145984.1:0-14186 GCA_024699735.1 Posidonia australis
TATAAAATTGAAATAAACAAAAGAAATAACATTACAAAAGATTTAAAATATCAAGTTATTATTGATTTTATAAAATTGAAATAAACATTATTTTTTAAACTTGAGGAGTAACTACTAAAAAATTACAAAAAAAAATTTAAAATAACAAACACAACTTTACATATAATCACATGAGTTATAACTAATAAAATAACAAACAAAATTTTACATATAAATTATTAACAACATAACATAATATTTTTATAACATAATATAATTTAATAACATATCATAACATAAATTAATAACTATTACCATAACATAACTATTATTAATATCATAACATAAGTAAATAATACTTTTATAACATAAGTTAGAGTTGGGGACGGGAAACCTGGAGACGACTCGCACTGGCGACTAGCGGATGACGACG
Source organism: Posidonia australis (assembly GCA_024699735.1). Lineage (NCBI taxonomy): Eukaryota > Viridiplantae > Streptophyta > Magnoliopsida > Alismatales > Posidoniaceae > Posidonia > Posidonia australis. The sequence continues at coordinate 413 of JAMKQA010145984.1, forward strand.
GGTTGAGGACGACGAAGGTCTGGGGCTGGCGACTAGCTGACGACAAAGGGCTGAGGCTGGCGACTCGCCGACAACGAAGGGTTGGGGCTAGCAACTCGCGAATGACGAAAAGTTAGGGCTCGAGACTCGCAGGTGGCGATCAAAGGAGCAGGGGTTGGACGACAAAGCTCGAGAAAGGGTTGGACCCACAAATCGACGGACGGCGTAGAAGAAGCTCGACGGCCAGTGGGCGGACGGTGCTGAACGACGAAGGAGGGTTGTGGAGCAAAGGCTGGAGTCTTAGAGATCGGTGGGTCGACTGGAACTTTCGCTGCTGATTTTAAAGACCGACCAAGAGGTGGAGCAGATCACGGGTGTCGGGATGGAGTAGATCACGGGTGCAGTGGTTGAAGCAGAGGCCAAAGGATCACGCATGTCGTCTTTGTCGACTTGCAGGGAAGACGTGTCGTCCGTGTCGAAGTGATTACGTGTAGAAAACACCTGATATCCACCGACATCCATCGACACAACGATACACGTCGACATCTCCACGGAAATCAGGTACTTCGCGACATACCTAAACATATCGTTTCTGTAGTTCCGTCTTCCGATACGTGTCGGCAAAATTTCGCCGACACGCACCGACATTTGTTTCTATGTGTATAATATATATGCTCCAGTTTGAGGAAAAATAATATCTAAGTACCTTAACTGGATATATAACTATTATGTTCTCCTATATATATGTGTGTAGGATTTTTGTAATTGTTTTTAGAGGTCATTGAATAACAACAACAATGATTATATGGCCTAAACGGTTTCCTAACTTGCCATCATACAACAAATTAAACAGCCTAATGGTAGTGTAACTTGCCAATACATGACCCTTTATATAGGTGGCATGCACCTAGTCAGGCATGTAGGATCAATCTATGACTGCCTGGTCATGGCCTAAAATGAAATTGTTTGTCTCCAAATCCATTTAAGCAAACATGTAGGTCGATTTTCCAAACAATAATCCCTGAACAGTCAAAAATGAAGGTTACAACAATAAATAATAACTAGACAATTATTTACCAATTAATTGGCCATGCTGACTAATTAATTGGTTAATCATTGCATAATGTTCTGATTTGCTTCTTTCTTAAAAGTTGATGATTTCATGAGCTTTTGTTTCATATTGATGACATCAATAAATATGCAAGAATTCTCTTGTTATAATAGTATTAAGTTTCCTTTTATTTAATTAGCCATCATTTTTTTTCCTTGATTAATTGGCATTATTCCATGTTAAAGCTAGATTTTCTACGATATGTACTTTAGAAAAAATAAATTTAATAATATTTTTATTTCTTTGTACATGCTAAGACAGATTAATAGTCGCATTCAGCAAATGTCTCAAGTGACGCTATTCCAATTAATGATTTTCAGAACCTTGGTACACAACTAATAAGTGTGACATGTCAAAAAAACGGGAAACAGAATTTAAAATGTGATTGCTTTCATCCATAGCTTGATGGCATTTAATGTTTCTAGAAACATTGTTAAATAAAATTTAGTAGTTATAATATAATCTTACGTCACCTCTTTCACTTTGTTTCCTTATTGACATTTCAATTGCTTTCAAAAAATATAAATTTCAGTTTGTAAGATAACAAATAGTCAATTACCTAAAACAATCAATTGAATACCACTTATCTTCAAATTGTTAACAAAATTACATGCAACAATATAATATATATACACACACACAGCAAAGAGGCAGTCAAATTGCTAATCGGCTTTGTGAAGCTCATCAGATTTTGCCAAAAATTATCACCATTACACATGTTTAAAACAAAAATATCAAAGAAAAGAAAGCTGTGCTGGAACAAAATCACTGCCTCATGTTGCTTTTTTTTTATTGTTCATTAACGCCAATTTTTCTAATTCATCTCTAGGAACTCAACATTTATAACCAGTTAACACATAGCATCAATACAAGCACTGTAGAATAAATTATGTTCTGACTGAGGCCCTTTTGTCATTGTTGTAGTTAATAGAAAATAGACATGAGATGTAGTCAGAAAGACACCTTATAGTGCTTCCTCATGCTGTAATGGCTTACAAGCGGTTCTGAATGTGATGCAAAAACAATATGTGAATATGCATTTGCTGCCAAATTCATCTTATAATCAGTTTATAACATACTAAGATTGGCCTTTAATCTCCAAGAAAAGACATGAACCACAATTTTACTGAAGTAGCAAAACCAAATTTCACCTCCCCAGACGGGCCTGTGCCATCTTCTCCAGCAATAGCAGTTCTGCTTGGACAGGAAGTGTCACCGGAGCTATCATCATCACTCCCCCAGTCATACTCATCATTATCATCACTAACACTGCTCCCACTCTAACATACACAAATCAATCCAATAATACAACACAAAACGAAAATAAAACAAATAAAAAAAACAGCTGATGCTACTTGCAAGCAAACGCCAATCAAATGAACCGAGAAATTACCATTTCTCCTACCAAACAAACAATTTCACCACTCGTGCAACCCCACAGCTCAAAGAAACACGCAATGCCACTCTATTTTGCCGCCGACAGCAGCCAAAAAAAAGGAGTCTTCTCGCAGAAACCGAAAAGGAAAACCGATGATCAGGCAAAGTAAACAAGAAAATAATTTCACAGAAATGCGCCCAAATCCGAATCCAAATAAACAACACCAAGAACCATTACAATAAAGCAAAAAAATGGAAATAGGAAAGCAACGGTGCAAGAGAGGAGCATTACCTTCAAGCAATGGAGATCACGGTGGGCTAACAGCGATCAACTAGTCCATCGACGCCGCCTTCTTCCTCCTTATCTTCTCTGAAGCTAGGGTTTGAGAAGGAGAATAGAAGGGGAATGGAAGGTCGTCGGAGGAGGAGGATGGGGCATGGGCGGAGGAATATGAAGGAGGTGAACCGGAGGCCATGGCAAAATGGGAAAGAAAGAATATTATGAAAATACCCCTGAGGTTTGTGGTATTTACTACTGTTGGGGACAGGGAGCACGTTATTCTAGGGAGTGTTGCCAAGGGTGTTGATTACTTAGGTGTTCTTATCCACTCTTCACTCACACATTACTATTCATGGATTATTCAAGAAATATATGAGGAAGGTTGACCATTTTATAGGTAACATATGAATGGATTTGTATGTTAGTACAAATGTAAATGGAATCTTAATTATAAATTATAAGAATAATCTCAAGAGATTATGACTTAATTAAACTTAATTAAGATTACTATTGAATCATTGATCATCCATCCTACGAGTAGGATATATTCATCATTCACTTATTATGAGTCCATTTAACATAAATTTTGGATCCTAAGTTTTGACAGAAGCTACACCAAATGTTCTTCTACGTTGTAAGAAATTATCAATGTGTTTTAAGAATATTTTACCACCACAATGTACCTATCGCTTTTTTATACTTTACCTAAAAATTTCATATACTATTTACAACTTATGTCTTTAACAGAGATCCTATAGAAACCCTAGCACTAAACCCTATCGTCATTTAAGAATTATGGATTACGAGTTGGATTGAGTGAAGACGGTTGTTGGCAATATCTCTAATGCTTTGTCTCTGACCAAGGAATCTCTACTCTAGAGTCATGGCCTAAGTAGCGAGGAAGGAGTCATGATGATCATTAGTGTAAGGAGGGACGAAATGACTATCAAGAGTGTAGTGTCATCTAGATAGGAGGATCGACAAGAGCAAACATCAAAGTACATATAAGAGTTAAGAGGGAGGGTGTTGATGAATTTTGTTGTATATTGAAATAAGGTCAAATTTGTGGTTTAACATTTATACTTGCACACAATCAACCAATGTCCACTAGTATGCCAAACACGATTCTACCAGTTGACTTCTTAAGACACTTCCATAAGTAGGCTTCTAATTTCTTGTTAAAAGCTTGTTGAAGAGAGAATTCCCTCTTATTGGTCTCTATTTTGACAATGAGTTTTGGTTCGATTTTTTATAATTTTAGATAGTGGAAGATAATTTTTTTCGGAACATCAATGTCGCTCTTCTTCTACTACGTTATTTTATTTTTCAACAATTGCTATTGTTACATAGGTTGTGTTTTGTTTGGAGGGATCCGAGCCCATTAGGAGCTAGGAATTGACATTGTAGTCGCTCCCAACAAGATCGTGCTCCACTCCACTCCTTAGAAGATTACATTTTCTTCATTGTCTATAGTAAAATGTATAGAGATTCATGACTCTCGACCCTTGAGAACAAAACTGCTTGCGTAAAGAAACAACCCATGGCAGGAGTAACTGGATCTCAATGTTTATATGATGGATATTGTGATCTCAATCACCATAGTATAAGTTCTTATTCATTATCATCAATCTCATCTTCATTGCCTAGTTTTTGGTCATGTTGACCTAATTTGGTGAGTTGTTCTTTCGTTTTCTTTGATCTTTTCCAAGATTTAGGGATTTATGTTCTTAATTGAGTTTTTGTGTATGATTCGCTCCATGACTTCAATCAACAATGAGAGTCACCTTTAATCGAGAGGAGTTTTCGTGCTCCTATGTGAGTTGATCGAAAACAAAGGACAATTCCACTTGCACCTTCTAAAGCATGATCAAACCCTCCTCCCCCTGTAGCTTCAAGCCCTCCATGTCCGATTGTATATTCTTTGTTTACTCCTTCTAACAAGGAAGAATGGTGGAGGTGTCGTGGAGCATTATATCAAGCCTTAACCAACTCTTTTCAAAGGGCCTTTCTATCCTTAGTTGCCTAATCGAGGAGCTCTCCCTGCTAATTAAATTACTCAATTATGAGGGTGGCACCTCAGATGACTAAGCTACTTGATAATCGAGCTCACATCAATTAGCTAGCTAAGGTGACATCATATGCCTACATTTTTGACATGGAAGAGGTATCTCAATCCTTAACCACTCTCCTCCATTAAATGCATAGCTAACTCGAGCTTCAAAGGGTTTTGCACTGGTCCTTGGTGGACTTGTGGTTCTATGTTTTTTTGAAATGGGGTGGTAGATTCAAGCTCGGACTAAACAAGGAGTTCTATTTTCATTCATCATCATTAAGGAAGCTACCAATTTGGCCCAACAAAAGTGGACATGCAAGGACACGTATCAAGGGCCATAACAGCATTAGTAGGGGAGAAATATGTAGGCAATGTCTGCGATAAGGCTAACAAGAGCACCTTGAAGAGAATGCTAGGGATGATCATGCCAATCTTCAAGACTAGTTCCTCAATAAGTGCTTGAAACTCACATTCGTAATAGAGAGCATCTATTGTACGATGAAGAGCATGACCACTCTTCATTAGTACAAACTAGATCTACACACTTGAGGGGAGTTAGAGGTCATCCTTAGTGGGGACAAGACGAGATATGGTGCTTCTAAAGCTTCAACAATCCATCCCCGTCATCCTTAGAAGTTGCACACTTCTATAAGGACTCCCTTTGACTCATTTGAAATCGAAAGAAAAGGAGGCAACATAGTTGAAGAGGCATTACGACACCCTCTAGCACCTTAGTCACCTTAGGTTTCGATCGGTTTTAAAGTTGAAGGAGGGTCTATAGCCACTAATAACCCTTTGAGGATGGGTAGTTATTGTTTACGGGTTCTTTTCTACATCCCATGGAATTTATATTTTCTAACAAATCTCAAGTTGTTATTATATTTTTTAAATATTCAAACTTCTTCTAGACTACTTTTGATGAGAGTACATTAATTATAATAAAAGAACATCGTTATTATCATCACATGTATATTCTAGAAATAAAAATAGAGAAATTATAAAATAAAGATTTGCACATTCATAGTGAACGAAAAAAGAGATTCATATAGAATCATGAATATATTGTCAATATTAACATATGATTTTTCATACATATTTGATTATAATGTCAAAACTAGTAAGTAGTTATGGGATCAGTGGCCCGACTATGTTGGAGGTTGAGTGATGCGTACCACTCCAACATGTATGATCGAATATAATGTCTAATAAGGGTGTACATGGGTCTAGGTTGACCCAAAACCAAACCAATCGGACCCATGTGGGTCGGGTTGGGTTAGTTTTTTGTATCATGGGTTGGGTATGGGTCAAAAAATCTCAAACCTAAACTTTCTGAGTTGGATATGAGTTCTACGGACTTCCCATCCGACCTGAAACCTAAAGGTATATATGTAATTAATTATTTATATTTATAAATACATATTATATATAATTATTTATTTATAAAACCTTAATCTCTTATCTCCAAAACCCAACTAATATCTTTTCTCTAAAACTTTATCTCTTATTCTCTTTACGCAATCTTCCCCTAACCATCTACCACCCTCTCCATTTTAGCATCTTCTGATATCTCCTATCCTATCTTTCGATCTTGTCTCCTCATTCTCTCTCCATTGCATTTTGTTATGAATTATTTGTAAACTTTAGAATAATAATTTATATTATTCAAAAAATGTTAGTAAATTGTGTCTTTATCTACAACATAACCCGATTATTCATTATTTTATATTTGTTATTAGTGTTGTATATTTTTATACAATATGTTATAAATATAATATTTAGTTCTTAATAAGTACATATAAAACCCGAAAACCAACCCAACTCAATCCCAAGTTTGTGGATCTAGTTGGGTTGGGTTTAAACTGATGTTAGATTAGATATAGGTCTAAAATTATCCAACCCAAACAATTTAGGTTGTGTTGTGGATTCATCTTTAACTTGACCCAACCTGACCCATGTACATCCTTAATATCTAGGTTAACATATCGATTTGGGATCATTCACCTAATCCGGTTTGAGGCTAAACAATGTAAATCACTCCAACACATGTATGTTTGAATATAATGTCAAGATTCAAAGTATTAGATCAAACATATGTATATCAAAAATAATGTCGATGAAAACACACGGTCTATTGCAAAAGAGAATACATGATCAAATATAAGTATAATCGAATATAATATTGATAAAAATACATGATCTAGCATGTTTTAAAAATAATATGGATGATGTTGGATTAGCTGCCTAACTTAATTCAAGACTGGATTGTCTCGAGTGATCGGCTTGAAGGCCAAATAGGTATTATGTTCCGGGCAATCGGTTGAACATATCATGCCACGACATCTATGATGAACGATACACGTATGATGTGGCATCAGTTGTTGACCTTGTTCAAGGCTGAGATTACATTTAATTTTCATATATGTTTAAATATAGTGTCGAAATTAACATGTGCTTAACATACATAATGTTGAGAAAAATATCAGATTAAATACATATTATCAAATATAATGTCGATAAAAATCAAATATAATATCGATCTAATTATGAGATTAAACATGATTTAATTGGATTAATATCAAAATAAATTAAATATAATGCTGATACAAATTTGGTTTATGATATCATATTTTATCTCCCATCACATATTAAAGAAGGATGTATTTGAATAGGATGTCAAAAGAATAACATGTTGGAGCCTGGTTCAGTTGATCGACTTGAAAGCTATGCAAGAGAGAATTAGGTCTGAACCGACATTGCACCTGAGGTGATCGGTTTACACCCGAGTCGATCAACTGGGTGAGTCATGCCACAACATTTGCTGCGAACGGCCCATGTATGATGATATTGCATCTTTAGTGAATGACTTGGTTCAAGGCCAAACAATGCAAACCACCCCAACACTAGGGTCGGACGAGCACCGAGCATAATCACAAATGACTTTCATATATATTCAAATATAATGGTGAAGAAGTACATGTAATTATATGTCGAACACATAGATTTATATTATTGAATACAATGTTCAATAATACATTATACGATGTTGCAAATAAAGATAATATGAAGTACATGAATTATGTGTTGTGCATATAGATGTGTATTACTGAATATAGTGTGGAATAATACATGATGTGATGTTGTATATAAAGGCAACATGCAATAGATGAATCATCTATCGGGCATATGGATTTATATTATTGAATATAGTGTCAAATAATACTTTGTTTGATATTGCATATAGTGGCAATATAGAGTACATGTGATTTAAACATTGCATTATTGGCATTTTATATGAGATCTAGCTAAACATATATGTTGCGTTATAGTAGGGGCATCTTGGGAGGGAAAGGAGATACCTTACCTATCAAGTATTGTTGTCCTTGTTCTTCTTCTCAAGTGTAGGCGAATGGTCGTGGCAGTCAAGCATCTGGAAAACTTATCAAGTAGCCCTTTGTCCTCTTTCTATCTTTTAGGGTCTCAGTCAGTGATATTTAGATTTCTTGATTTCTCCGATCTCTATCTCTAAGGAGTCAAACTATATCATGGATTGCAGATCACAGATTTTCTAGATGTGTATATCTGGTCTCAATGAATTTCGATCCTTTTAAACAAAGGAGGGAGGCCTTTATTTATAGGAAGGCCACTCACCCTGATTAAAATATGAATATCTGTAAATTTGAAATTCAAAATATCCAAAAGTGGTATATATATCTTAGTAATATTTTTTTTCAAAATAATTCCACCCTTTATGTGGTGAGATTTGTTGGCACTCTCTATCATGTAGTTGGATCGATGAGTTGATCTCCTTTCATGAAGGTGTGTTATGCACATATTGAGTTCAATTTCGATGAGCTTCAATTCTACATGGGCTTTTATTGTGCTCGAATTTTTTTTATGCCAACAATAGCCCCCATCGGAGCGAAGCTTGAAGATGTTATGAAAGCTTTCCTTTAGTATCATTGATGTAGTGCTTTAGGTAACAGATCATCATTAGCCTATACTCCATAGTTAATGGAGGGGCTCTTCAACTGTCATTGGGAGTGGATGGTATCTAAGACAATTATCATTGACCAAGGGATCTGTTGCAAGCCTCAAAAACATGATAGAGGGGATGCCTTCAACATATTGGTCATCTTTAGCTTGTATGGATGATACACATGGTGTTCGCTCTTACTCGGTGCTCGGGGATCACATTACTCAATCCAAATCAAGTTCAACTATGAAGGTTGAAGTCAAGGATCTCAGGGATCACATTGCTTGATCTGGATCGGGTTCAACTACGAAGGTTGAAGTTAGGAAGCTCAGGGATCGCACTACTCGATCCACATCAGATTCAACTATGGAGGTTGAAGTTGGGGAGCTTGGGGATTGCATTGCTTAGTTCAGATCATGTTCAACTATAAAGATTAAAATTAGGGGGCTCAAAGATTGCACTACTTGATCCGAATTAGGTTCAATTATGGACATTGATGTCAAGGAGCTTAGACTATTGTACTAATTGAGGTTAGGATGAGAGAGGATATCAACTTAGTTGCCAGAGTGCAATGGATTGGGGCATGACTCTAGTGTTTGTCGTAGGCTTGCATCATGCTTTTTACAACTGCTTGCTCGGTCGGCTAGCAGAAACCTTGCCTAAACGTTTTTTGTACGAGTGACCGCACACTAAACTGATTGCCATGCACCCTCTCAGGAGACCAAACGCCTATATGGGAGACCATACTAGACTACTCACTTGATCAACTTAATTGGAAGCCACTTGTCAGGTATGCACCAATCACTAGATATGCTTGCCACAACAACCCACATGCTCATTCGGTTGGTTGGGATTCCCACCTACTAGGTACATGATTAGTGGAGTGCCAATTATTGTGCATGCTCAGTCGGCTCGATTGGGTGTGTAGCGTCTCAAACACAATGCTTGCACTAGTCCCTCTAAAGGTGGACGCTAGGTGGGGTAGGTCTAGTCAAAGATGTCAATGGGCATCTTCCTCCTATCTTCCCTGAGGGGTGGTTGGATGGTTGGATCGTCAGTTGTTGATCGATCAGTTGTTAATTTATTTATCGAGCAATATTTTCTCTTTATTATTTTTGTAAGAAAACGTCAATCTTTTATCAACACCTTCATCTCGCCTTCTAGGGGTAAAGCTATAGTTTCGCAACCAACTTTGCAAGTGCATTGGCCGGACTATTCTTTTCCTTTAGCACATGGTCAACCTATATGGTATGAAATGAATTCATTAGCGACATGGCTCTTTCATGATATGGAAGGAGCTCCTCTTTGCTTATGGCATATACGCTACTGTGTTTTGAAAATGGTAATATACATATACACTACTGCATTACCAGATTACTAGTTGAGAGTCACCATAGGCTTGGAGGCGATATATATTCATCTCCAGGGTTATCCCCAATTCGATAATCAGCGCTTCATACTTTGCTTGATTGTTTGTTTTTTCTTCAAGTAAGGCATATGTAGTGCAAGATATATCCATTCAACCAGACAAAGATGATGCTAGCCTTGGTTATTATGGTGAGTCCCTCGTTGCTTTGTTTGGTGTGACAAGCCCCTTCAAAGTATAGCTCCTATGTCAATGAACATGCTTTGGTGGTTAATTGTCGATCAACCTATTATCAATTGGTTGTTGATCTGCCTATTGTCGATCGACCGATTGCTAATTGACCAATTGTCGATCAGCAAGTCCTTGATCAGTGGGTTGTCTATTGGCCTTTTGTCAATTGACCAGTTGTCGATTAGCGAGCGGTCCATCAGACTATTGTCGAGCAGCTAGTTGTGGATCAGTGGGTCCTTAATCGACAGATTGTCCATCAACCTTTTGTCAATCAATCAATTGTACATTAGCCTTTTATTGATTGGCCAGACGGTTAGTTGTGTGACGAGGTTCCATGGTGGTGAAGACTACCTCATTCGATAATGTCGTTGCAAGAGGAGAGTCAAGTGGTACAAATGTGCCGCTAGGAAATCCACTAGTACCTAACCCTTGATCGCCTTTTGTGGTATGTAGGTGACGTCCAACTCCATTAGCAAGTGTGTCCACTTGCCAAACCTTTTTGAGATTGTGGGTCAGCTCATCAAGTACTTGAGCGGGTCAACCCTTGATATGAGTTGCACTAAGTAGGCGAGCATGTGCAGTCATAGCTTGCTTGCAGTAAATACTAGTGCAAGCACATCTTCTCGATAGAGGAGTAGTTTAACTCAACACCTACCAAGCAACAACTAAGATAGTACAGGGCTTGTTCCTTTCCTTTGTCGTTGAGTTATGCCAACAAAGCATCCAAGGAATTGTCCAACACAATTGTGTATAGTATGAGAGGTCAGCTTGACAAGGGTGCTCCTTGCACTGACAGGCTAAGGAAGTATCTCTTGATTCACTTGAATGCATTTTGGCATTGTTCATCCCACTTGATAAGGATTTCTTTTTTTGTAAAGTAAGAGAAAGATTCACACTCAATGGTGAAGTTAAGATTTTCCATGACACGGGGCACTATATGAACTATGAAGTATAATTATATCATAATTAATTTAAAAAATATGATGCATGTATAAAAAACATGAATTCAAAATATTTTTTATAAGATAAATTTTTTTCAATCAATTTAACAAATATTATGATAAGAAGTATCTCCAAAAATTTGAAATTATAATTAAAAGGAAGAATTAAACCATGAAATTCATAAACATAAAAAATCAACTGGAACAGGCAAACAAAGATCAACTAGTTACTTGATTGTTAAATTAGCATGAACACAGTCATAAACATATGCTAAAAAAAAGAAACAAGAATGCTAATTGCTAAACATAAAAAATACAATTGCTAAACATAGTCATAAACATATGCTAAAAACAAGAAACAAGAATGCTAATTGTTAAACATAAAAAGTACAATTGCTAAAAACAATCATAAACATATCACATATGCTAAAAAAACAAGAAACAAGAATGCTAATTGTTAAACATAGTGTTCATGTCATAGTCAACTACTTAACTAGTTAATTGCTAAATAAACACAAGCAACCTTATGGCCTTGCCTGCAAGTGGTTGCATTGAGCCGTTAAGTGAATAAGTCGGGTAGTCAGGTCGAGATCAGCAGCAAAAGCGTTGAAGGAGGTTGGAGGCAACACTAGCAGACACAGGCTGCAGAGCAGTGGAGCCAAAGTGCTTTCGTTTGGGGTCGGGCCATCGGGGAGTGCTGCCGTTCAGACATGGTTTGGCTGCACCACTACAGAGGTCAGTAATGAGATATATGCTCACCACAAAAACAACCCCTTCACCTCCCAACTGGGCTGGGAGGTTGAGGAACACCTGCTTGTCCTCGGGGATGTTGCTCAAGCCATTGGCATGGATGGAGACCAGGTGGATCTTCTTTTGGTTCCAGAGCAATGAGTGAGCGAGGTTGGTGATGGAGTAGCTAATGGCCCATGAGGTGTAGCCCTCTAGTCGAAGCACTTGGTGGACTCTCTCGACAATGACCTTTTTTATCTTCTCGAGAACTCCTTCCTTAAACTCCTTAGTGAAGGTGAATGGCAGATGCATCACCCAATTGCCCAAGATATCGTAGCTCCTCATATGTTAGGATTTAATTTCACCCAGGGTACGTGTCCCAAGTGGCCCTTATGTGGCTCCACCACTATTCACACTTGCTGGAGGGGTTAGCTATGAAGCAACAAATATAGGCCAACTTCCCTTGGAGAGACCTCAACTGCTTCAAAGTGGCTAACATTAGCATATCTTGAATGGCTTTGATATTTGTTGGATTGATCTCGATACCTTGATGTCGCACTATGAAGCCTAAAAACTTGACACTAGATACTCTAAATGTACATTTGAGGGGGTTCATCTTTAGGTTGTACTTTCTCAACCTCTTGAAGACTATCTTCAAGTCATGCAGATGATTGCTCTTGTGCTTCATTTTCGCCACTAGATTGTCCACATAGCATTCCACCTTATTGTGCAAAAGGTCATTAAAGATGCACGTCATGACACATTGGTAAGTTGCTTCGACGTTTTTCAAACCAAAAGGCATGGCACGGTAGCAATATATCCTCTCTGGTGTTCAAAAGGTGGTGTGCACTTTGTTTCCTTTGGCCATCAATATTTGGTTGTGTAGACATCCCGATTTTGTAGTCATTTATCAGAGGACCTCTCCAGAAGGATGCTTTGGTAGTGGCAGATTAAACCTAACTTCTGAAACCAACCTTGTACCATAAAATAACACCAAAATCAATTTCGCATCATAAATCAATAGCCCAGAAACCAAGACCCAAACCCAAAACTCTGATTTCTTTTAAAGACTTAAAACTTAGCCCACCTAAGCCCAAATCCTAGTTACACCTTAAATCCACACATGTAAGCCCACTAAAGCCCATTCAAGCCTATTCAAGTCTATTCAAGCCCACATTCTCAAACCTTAACCTCCAATCCAATCACCAATCTAATGGCTCTCCCTAACCTAAGAGGCCAACACCTCATCCACCACCAAGCCTCCACCTTGAGCCCATGCATCACGTAGAGAGAGGAGAGAGGAGAAGATGATAGAGTTTTAGTTTTGAGTTGAGAGGTTGGTTGTTAGGTTTGTTTGGGTTGGTTGGTTGGTTGCTTGTTAGGGTTTGTTAGTTTGTTACGAAGGTGGTTAGGTTTGTTAAGTAGTTGTTAGAGTTTGTTAGGTTTGTTAGTGGTGAGTTTGTTAGATTTGTTAGGTTTAGTTAGGTTTGTTAGTAGTGAGTTTGTTAGTTTTGTTATTGGATTGGTAGTGTTTGACAGTGAATTGGTTAGAGGGATAGTTACGAGTTGTTACGGGCAGGCCACCTTATATAAAGGACAGGCTGGTTGAGCTTATGTGGGGGCGCTCTCTTCTGCTTATTTTGGACAAAAGGGGAAATGGAAGAACGACTCTTCTCTCTCTCTCTCTCTCTCTCTCTCTCTCTCTCTCTCTCTCTCTCTCTCTCTCTCTCTCTC
>JAMKQA010145986.1:0-10414 GCA_024699735.1 Posidonia australis
ATAGAATAAGCAAGCACGCATTTTAGCAGACCATAGACAGTAGGAAGCCTAGAAAGACCGAGTTTTCTCGGGCACATGGGGGTGCCTAACCCCTTCCCTATGCGTAACCAGAATCCTTATCCTTTCTCTGGCCCGCATTCATTCTTGCATTATCCATTAGGCACGGATCACACATGTATCATTGCATCTTGTTTGCTTTCTACCTTTTTTGGTGTTTTTCTTGGTTTTCCTCGTCTTTCCATTAAAAGACTAGGTGGCGACTCCTTTCATTATCCTTTTGTTTTCCCTTTGGTGTTTCCGAGTCTTGTTTCTTTCTCCAGATTCACCATTTTCGCCGTGACTGTATCGGACCTCCCAGTGTGTTTCCGCACACCGGAGTAAGGTTTTGGTGAACCGCGCCCAAGGGTTCCACCGGCATGGTCACACATATATAGTTTATATTGGGTTTGGTTCGGTTAAACCGTCCTTGAAACCACAAACCGAACCATATTCCAAACCAAACCAAACCACTGAATTTGAAAAACCAAACCAAACCGCTAAAAATGGTTTGGTTCGGTTCGGTTAGCCGGTTTGGATAGTTTGGGTGCCCACCCCTAACCACAGCCAACAAACACAACCTAGATTTGCCATTAACAAACCACACACAAATAATTACAAGAGATTCCATTGTTTATATTAAATGGAAAAACAGGCACAAATGTTACACCGACGAATCACGATCAATGGCGAGAGAAGTGGGAGGAAGAATCCGAGCATCTAAGTCCAAGCTGGTGCACTCCTCCGTGCTCGTACAAGTCCATCCTTGCTTTCCAGGTCTTCAAAACCTTGGATCATGACATTGGAGCTGTTGCCTGCCATCCATAGGTGAGCTCGTCGTCAGAGTCGAAACGTCGACGAGGTAGGTGGTTAGGAAGGTCCACTAGGTTTCCCTCCTAACTGAACATCTAGGACTGCTTGGGATAATCCATTGAAACTTACCCATGCACGAGGAGATGCTCTACGTCACTATGCATCTGCTTGGAGAGAAGAGGAAGTATCACCACCGACAAGACCTGTTTTCAGTGAACAACTCAGGCCTAATCCCATTGTGCACTGTGGCATGTGTTAAACAACTTGGGCACATTCCAGCTTGCCTTTTGTTCATCTTAGACATTAGGCTAAGCATTGGTATGATCCCTCTTGATTTAGAACAAGCTTCATGTATCTGTCCAATTGACGGGTCAAGCGAGTCCCGATGACGGATTTAGGAAGCGAGCCTAATTCACGGATCTTGAAGGTGAGTCACCAAAATGAGACTCAATAACGACCTTGCTTGACGGAAGTAACAGGCAAGGATGGCCAGCGAAGCTCACCGAAGATAGGACAGGCATTGACATTTCATGTATTGCATTCATCATCTTCCACATGTGTTCGCACGCATGCACTTCATGCATAACCCCATGCACATCCATACATGCCATCTATACATCTCACGCATATTTTCATATATATTCTCATGCATATCGTATTTTTATGCATATATTTCATGCATTCACCTTCACACATGCATATTTTCATGTATATATATTCTCATGCATATCGTGCTTTGCCGCATCGAATTGAATTTACCTTCTACACAACATTTCACACCTTTGATTTGACTTTACTACTTTGTTTTGTATTGGTTTTCTATATCGCCTGAGGGCGTACATTAATAGGTATGACATTGCCGACATAGACCTAATGCGGATTATTTTCCCTTTGTTTGACTTTCACGAGCATTCGAAGTCATCCATAGTTTTGCATTAGCTTTCTCTCCGAATATTTTTGATGTTTTGCATGAGTTTCATATCACCTAAGGACGTACATTAATCGGCATTTCCATTGTCCACATTGACCCTTGGATTATTTTTTTCATTATTTCTTCCTTTTGTGCAATTTCACTTGAGGCTTTTCTCATTTGATTTTCTCATTCGCATTGGCATAATTTTGAACATACACCTTAGGATTAGACAAGCATACAATGCATTTTTGACACATAGCAAGCGATTAGCCAAGAAAGACCGATTTTCTGGCGTATGGGGGTGCCTAATACCTTCCCCATGCGTAACAAGAATCCTTACCCTTTCTCTGTCTTGTAGTTGCTAAGTGTTGTATCCATCAGGCATGAAGCACACACGCATTCATTCATTTACATTTATTTGCATCATTTTCTCGCGTTCATATGCATTTTGGATTTCCTCATCTTTCCATTAAAAGACTAGGTGGCGACTCTTTTTTCTTCTCCTTTTTATTCCTCTTTAGTGTTTATGAGTCGAGTCTTCTTCCTCGGATTCACCATCTTTGCCGTGACCATATCAGGATTCTTCGTGTATTTCCACGCATCGAGGAGTCAGACAGGGTTCTACCGGCATGGTCACAAGAACTACTCTATTTTTTTTCTACTCTGAGATTTTGGGGTGGGGGCACAACCTACCAGCGCACATTGGTCCTGACAGTGAGTTAGACCAAGTTCCAGCACTTGTGGTGCTAGCCTTTGGGTGTTTTAAATATTATTAAATGGTGTATTTTGCTTTGGTGAATGATTTATGATATAAAAACAATTTGAAAATGATTTTAAAGAAAATGTGGTAATATTTTTAAAATAGTTTCCAAAATTTTTTAGTATGGTGGACCAAGATACTGAAGGATGGTGTTGTCTAGATCAGGAAATGTAATAACATTCAAGGGTAGTCGAGCACGTCACCTAGATTGAGGCTAGAGACCAAAAGGTTGCAAACAAGTGTTTGTTGGATCTTAGAAGTATAAACTCCTAGATTATCAATCATAAGGCCGAAGTTGAGGTCTATAAGTTGAGGTACCATCTGGACCTGAAGGTATGATACTCTGGTCGCTCTAGGTACTGAGACTTATAGTGCCATCTAAACTTGAAGGTATGACACTCTAGTTACTTCGGGCATTGTGGTGAGGACACCGAGAGGGCGTACTTTATGGGTGTTTGGCCAGTATGGGTTGAGTACACATCCCATTTCTGGTCTGTTCTAAGAGAGGGTAGCTTGCCTAGGTGTAAGGTGAGTAGGCTTTCTTAGTGTGTGATTAGCCTTTGAAGGGTCCTCCAAGTGGGAGAACACCGTGATAAACTTGCTCCTCACAAGGTGACTTGCTTGTCCATGACAGTGTAGTGTACTTTGGTAGCTAGTTGTAGTCAGAGTTGGTTGCTTGGCGCCAAGCAACATGACTCAAGGTGTTTTTGATGATTCTTGCTTATATGGCATCATAATTTTACTAGGTTTTGGTCAATGTGGCCTAGGTTTTTAGGGTGGTGATGTTTTGGCTCTATTAGTATTTTTCAAAAGTAATATAATGACTTTGGAAAATGTTTTAAATTTGGTTTGATTCAAATTGATGGTTTTATTCCGATTTTGCGTGGTTTTTCATAGGGTGTGTGCTAAGTGACTTTTTTAGTCACTAAGGGTGCATTTGGTAGAGCTTCAACTTTTGAACCCAAGTATAGAAGTTAACTTCTGATTAGAAGCTGTCATAACTCAGCTTCTAAAAATGTAAAGGAATTACTATTCCAAAAACTATATGCTTCTAAGAAGTTGATAGTGTTTGGTAGAACTGTTGGACCATTATAACTTCTGGAGAGAAACCATATGCTCAAAAGCTGTCCAAAAGCTCGACTAAACAGACTCTAACCTGTGTTTTCCTGTGATTTTAGTTGCAGGTGTAGATGAGTAGTGGTGTTTAGCTCTAGTGCATATATAGTCAGAGTCACCTAACCATTCACTACATGTTCTTGGTAGTTTAGATGCCTTAGTAGCCTTTAATTATTCTTTAAGTTGAGCATTTAATTTTGTTTAATTTAATTAAGTTAATGGATCTTGGGTGTAGTAACACAGATCGTTACATCACTTCTATTGATAGTAAACAAGTGGCCAAGATTTGTACATGCATGTCACGTTTGGCACATGCATGTCTGGCACAATGCCATCCTTCGCCTAGTCCCAAGGTCTTCTACCTTGTGTGCAGCCCTAAGTCCATTGATGTTTAAGTAATTGGATTAGTGGCCTAGTATTTTAAGGAATGAGATGATTTCATTAAGCGTCAAGAAAAAAAAGAAGAAAAAGAAGCAATTAACCATGCCTTGAAATCCATATCCTCTGGAATTAGTCTAGGCCATAGGATATAAAAGGTTCAAATTTATGGGTATTCATCCAACCATTGGCTTGATGGGTGAGGATAAGCAAAAATAGTATTAATCACCACCTTCACTAATGCATACGAATTTGGCATTGGCAATGGGACATAAAAGGTTAAATTGTCCCATGTGTCAAAGAATTATTTGCTAGAAATGTATGCCTTGGATTATTATCTCAATATCAATCCCTCATATATGTGTGAATCGTAGATTGAAATAAAATGACCATCCAAGCCATCCAATTTGACTGCAAATGTTGACCAACTAAAATGAACGGTAGTTTTTTTTGTCAGAAGTGAGGAGGGTGACCTTCAAAATATATTAGAAGGAAAATATGTATAAAATGAATGATAGTAGTGGAAAGTTGTATGTAGGTGCAAAGACCATGACTAAGTAGTGGTTGTTCTCCTTGGCATCTATAAAAGCATACAAGGACCCAATGTAGGAAAACTAACAACAATAGAGACATTGAAGATAGGGAGTCAAACACCGAAAAGAGAGACACTGAAGCTTGAGTGCCAGCCATCGAAAAATAAAGTCGACCACAGAACAAAAGCTTTGAGCCCTTTTGTTCATTTCTTCACCAATGTGATCATCATGCTACCTCCCTGCCATTCGTAGCTCATCGTCATTGTTGTCGTTGCTATCATATTGTTGAAACTCAATCACAAACGAGCTAAACAAAACCCAATCTTTCAAAGAACACTTTAAAAAAAAAATATTGCATAGGCGTCTTGTAGATCTTATCCTTTGTGGCATGGTCTTTTGTTTGCCCTTCATAAAGACTTGTTAAGAGACTGTACTTTAGCTTGATCCCCCACTCGCCCAACGCAATGGCTACACTTAGGAGAACTAAACTTTGGTTGGAACTTTCATTCGTATTCGTAAGCTTGTTGGAAGACCGTGCTTTAGTTTGACCTTCCACTCACCTAGCACACCAACATTCAAGCGAATATGCTATTATGGTTGGATCTCTCACTTGTTTGTTACATACAATACATGCATGAGTCATGATTCATTATGATTTTGTATAAAATAAACTTTGTATATAGGAGTTTGATAAAAAAATGACCAATACATTAACTCATAAAGCTCAGTGTAATGGAACTATAACTTCCATTTAAAATCCTTCTTACAAATATGCACCAAACATTCATTTACCGGACAAGAACGCATTGAACATTTATGTGTCGAACATTCATGCAAAACAAACATGCGTAAAAAAGGAATGTGTAGCTACCAAGCATGCATGAAACTAACGAGCCTGCATGTAAAACAAGGATTGTTGTTTCAACTACAAGATTGATTATTCGACATGAATGTCAAATTGAAGATGTATTGAGCAAAGTGTCGTTTGCCATATACGCTGAAGTTGAACAAAATGTGTGCGTAAATGTTCGACACATATAATTGGACTCAAGAACCAAAATAACATCATTAAAATGCCAAATACCCATGTACTGAGTAGGCATGAAGAAGGAATTATGCATGTACCAAAATTGTAGGCAAATAAAAAAACTTTAATTCAACAAATATGTCTTGACAAATCTTTTACATCTAAATAGAATACTAATTTAAAGGAATACCCATGTATTGAGTAGGCACAACGAAGGAATTATGCATGTGCCCAGATTGTAGGCAAATAAAAAAAAACTTTGATTCGACAAATACGACTTGAGAAATCTTTTGCTTCTAAACAAAATATAAATTTTAAAGGAATACTAATACCAACTTCAATTTATTCTTGATTTTCCTATTTTATATCCAAGAGGGGCTTAAACTATAAAACTATTGGTTGTTAAAGTAGTATATATACGAAGTATCACTTAAGGTGGGTTTTGTGCTATAAGAATCTAAAGGAAACCAAAGGAAAAGAAATTAGTTTTCTTTTGACCACTTTTTTAAACGGTGTTTATACCTCCGCTTAAAAAGGAAATGGTTCCCGTTCGTTTTTAGGAAGTTTGTGCCATCAGAATCTCAAGGAAATAAAAGGAAAGGAAATTAGTTTCCCTTTGATTACTTTTTAAAGTGGTATTTGTATCTCTATTGGAAAAGGAAATAGTTTCTATTTGTTTCTAGAGTATAAAAATCAAAAAGATTTTTATTTCCATAGGTATAAGATAGAACACCAACGGAAACATGTTGTTATTTGTTTCAATGACAAGCACAAGCACAAACATAAGGAAACCAAAGGAAAGGAAAATGGTTTCCCTTTGACCATTTTTTAAGTGGCATTTGTGCCTTCATCAAAAAAGAAACTACTTTCTGTTTGTTTCTAGAGTATAAAAAAGAAATGGATTTTGATTTCTAGGGTTTTAGGTTAGAATTCATGTGGAAACATATGCCCTTGTTCTCCTTTTTCTTCGTCCTCCACCTCACTGTCCTAACCCGACCCTCCTCCCTCTGCCACCTTCTCTCCCCACCCAAACCCTATCACTCCACCTCTTCTTCTTCTCCCTCCCCTCCCCTCCCCACAATGCCAACCTCCACCACCATCAGAATTCGTCGCCTTTGTCCTCCAACAATGGGCCTGCAGTGACACCAACATGTCGATGATCCTTGGACAGTCCTTGTTGGTCGGAAAGATGGATGTCGACTACCTCCAGTCAAGGCTCGAGTTCCTTTGAGACATCGGCTTCTAAGGCCTTGCTTTCACAAGTCGCCCGTTCTTGTTGGAAATAGAATCCCCCATGGTCAACTCTACCATTTCTCCCTTCAGATCACCACCACAGAATCCATCCCATCCCATTCCCCTCTCTTTCCCTCCTCCCTCCTTTCTCCTTTCCTCCAAGAAGAAGAAGAAGAGATCGTAGATTTCTGACCTATTGTTGTTGGGGAGAAGGAGGAAGAAGAAAAATGTCGACCTCAGATTCTAATTCATATTTATCTTCCTTTGGGTTTGGGAACAAGTACAAGACCTTCCACCAAGTCAGCCAAGATCATCAATTCTTTCATTCTCTCTCTCTTTCCATTTCGCTATAAATTTGTGAGGTTTTTTTCTGTCAAATTTGTTGGTTGTGCTGTAGTTGATGGTTTGGGATTGTAAGATATGTGGATTGGATGGTTGTTGCTTGATGAAGGGAGAAATTCACATGATACTTAGATAAGTGTGGCTTTTGAGTTTCAAATAAGGTATGGGTGAGATGGAAGAGGTTTAGGAATGAGCATGCGAAGAAGGAGAAGATGTTGTTGTTACTTGAAGAGTTGTGATGGATGAGTTTCCATGCAAGCTTGTGTCGTTTCGTAGTGGTTGATGGTGGACAAAATCTTCTATTTGTCCCTATGCACAAGGAAAAAATGCCAAGACCAAAGATGAAGTCCATACATATCAATGAAAGTTTTCTCATGGTGTTATGAGTTTGTGTTTTTAGTATCATTGTGCCTATAGTGTCCTATCTATCCAAACTATGTTGATGTACGTATGATTTGTTATTATAATAAATAGATCAATAACCTGTAGTTTCTGTTTCCTTTAGTTTCTGCTGTAAACTAAATCTAATTATGAAAATTAGAGGAAAAAAATGGTGATCTGTTATTGATTAATAACCAAGGAGTACATGATTTTCATTTATTTCCATTAACAAGCACAAACACATAATTTTTGTTTTTTGTTTGCTTATCATGATAGATACAAACACTAAAAAATTGGTCAAAGGGAAAATAAATTTCATTAGTTTCTATTTCCTTTAGTTTTCTTTTGACTGACATTTTCTATTTTCTTTTCGTTTTCGAGACATAAATTGGTCCTAGAAATTTGGTTAAATGGAAAATAAATTCCATTGATTTTTATTTCATTTAGTTTCTCTTTGATTTTTTTACATTTCTATGACATAAGGTAGAATCCTAATAGAAACATATTTTTATTTGTTTCCAATAACAAACACAAATATCAAAATTTTAGTTACACAACAAATAAATTCTATTAATTTATGTTTCCTTTGATTTTTATTTAACTAATATTTTCCATTTTCTTTCCTTCCCGACGCAGATAAACCTAGATCACATGTACGCATGTTGTCTAACCAGCATAGCAACTATAATTGCACTAAAGTAACATTATACCACGCTAGCAGTACTAAGATACGATAATAATCATCATATTCTATGAAAGAATAAATATGAAATTAAAATTAGGATGTAAGTAGAATATTTGTCGTGGGGTGGGGTGGG
Source organism: Posidonia australis (assembly GCA_024699735.1). NCBI lineage: Eukaryota > Viridiplantae > Streptophyta > Magnoliopsida > Alismatales > Posidoniaceae > Posidonia > Posidonia australis. The sequence goes on from JAMKQA010145986.1 coordinate 8,351, forward strand.
GTTGGGGGTGGTCGTTAGAATGGTATGTAGTATTGCACATGCGTGAGCCGGGATTACCAATTAAATCGCCAACCCCTCGTTTCCTCCTCCGCATCATCATCATCATCTTGGTATTTCGTCTGATGTAATCTGCCCGCCGGGGCAGGAGGAATGGCGGCGGTGATGGTCGACCCCAAGAAGAAGGGAACCGGGTCGAGGAGCTGGGTCCTACTGGATTCCACTGGCAGCAGCACCATGCTCGATGTCGACAAGTACGCCATCATGCACCGGGTCCAGATCCACGCACGGGATTTCAGGATTCTCGACCCCTTGCTCTCCTACCCTTCCACCATCCTCGGCCGTGAGAGGGCCATTGTCCTTAATCTTGAGGTCCTCTCTCCTTGCTTGCTTGCTTTTCTTGATTTCTTCCTTCCTTAATCTCTTATTGTGCTGCAGCATATCAAGGCAATCATTACTGCTGAAGAGGTACCATGCGATTTCCTCTTTCTGTTTCTTTCTATGATAATAATAAGCATCTTCAGTTTTTCCCCTTTTTGTTTGTCAATTCTCTTGTAAAATCCTGGCACTTCGGTTGTCCAGTAGAAGTATTGTTACATGTTTTCCATCGGTCGAAGAAAAGACGGAAATTGGAATTTTGCACTGAAGACAGATGAGTTTTCTATTCACCAGGTGCTGCTTCGCGATCCCCTTATGGATAAAGTCGTTCCTATTGTTGAGGAGCTTCGCCGGCGCTTGCCACCTGCAAATCTTGCTGCTCATCATGCCCATGGTGAGGACAAAGAAAATTTGAGTGGCCAACATGATGGTGAAGCCGTTGAAGATGACGGTATGTCGTCTTCTCTCCCAGTAATCTTAGTTATGATGTAAACCACTTGAATGAAATGCTCATGAGAGCAGTGCAAAGTCTAGCATCAGCTCACTTATTCTGAACTTTTACATTCATTAGTTTCTCAGATTTCCCTTTTTTACATCACTATGTTGCATTACATAAGAGTGAAGATATTCCTCTAGTGCCTTTTTTTTTTTTTTTGGCAGCAATGTCGTAAAGTAAATGCCTCAAAATTAAAAAGGAACCGCTTTTTACAAGTATAAGGTTGAGAATTAAATTTGCATTCTGAATCTCAGGATAAGAAATTTAAAGAATATGAAATAATTAATTGCTATTATTTCGGAGCTTATCTACAGGCATCTTTTTAAAGAGAGATCAGCTTTTAATCTGTAATTGTTTAATCATGTTGTGAACTCGATTACGGATACTGAATCTAAAAGAATAGACACAATGATGAGGAACTTAGCTATCATTTCCTGAGCTTGTCCACAAACATTCAATCAAAGATAGACCAACTTTTGAATTGTAATCATAAAAGCAGATTGTCTACAAACATTTTAGTTAAAGACATATCAACTTTAAAGCATTATAGCAAAAGCTTAATTTGACCAACTAGTTGGGTGAATATGTACAAAGAATGTACACAAACAACTTAATAATAGCCAATTTATAAAATGCTGATGAGCATTCTAAAAGAACTCTTAGAGTGAAATTTTGGAAAAATATTCTGGTTGGAAGTTGGAAATAAAGTTTTTTCACTTGAAACTTGGAACCTTTTTTTCTCTTGCAATTTGGAAAGAGATCTATTTCTTGGGATGAAGTGCTCTAGGATGCAAAGTCTGTTCTGTTTCAAATGAGTCTACCACTATATGTAAATTCCCCTAAAGTGTGTCATTGCGTCTCCCTATTGAGAAGATTCATTGTACCCTGATTGATTCAAGAGACATTATGTGAAAATGGCAGAGGATGCCTAGACCTGTATTTTTTAACATATGAATATGGTTGTCCTGATTGTCTTTTACATTGAAATTCAAACATATAAGGAGGGACAAAGAAATACAATTTGAGTATGACTATCTTGATTTGGTGATAAAGATTGTAAGAAGTTGGTCTTTGGTTACATTATGTGTAACGCCTCGAACCCGGACACGCTACCAAACAATAGCATCACAAGCCTAATTACACAAATCACAGAAATAAAGACTGTAACCAGGCTCACCTCTAGGATCTCGATG
>JAMKQA010145988.1:0-12339 GCA_024699735.1 Posidonia australis
ATTTCATGTGTGCTATTGTGAACATATATGGACCCTGTGAGGAGTGAAAGAGACATGCTTTCTGGTGTCATCTGAGTTCATTAGATTGGTTGGTTGAATCTTATTAGTTGTGTTCAAAGCCTTGTGTTGACCTTTGGCATTGCCATTGTGTTGAATTACATATCTTCTGATTTCATGTGTGCTATTGTGAACATATATGGACCCTGTGAGGAGTGAAAGAGACATGCTTTCTGGTGTCATCTGAGTTCATTAGATTGGTTGGTTGAATCTTATTAGTTGTGTTCAAAGCCTTGTGTTGACCTTTGGCATTGCCATTGTGTTGAATTACATATCTTCTGATTTCATGTGTGCTATTGTGAACATATATGGACCCTGTGAGGAGTGAAAGAGACATGCTTTCTGGTGTCATCTGAGTTCATTAGATTGGTTGGTTGAATCTTATTAGTTGTGTTCAAAGCCTTGTGTTGACCTTTGGCATTGCCATTGTGTTGAATTACATATCTTCTGATTTCATGTGTGCTATTGTGAACATATATGGACCCTGTGAGGAGTGAAAGAGACATGCTTTCTGGTGTCATCTGAGTTCATTAGATTGGTTGGTTGAACGAATAATTATGGGTGGTGGTTTTAACAGGAATGATTGTGGGTGCTGATTTTAACATGACAAGATTTACATCAAATTTCAGTGAAAACCAAAACAGGCTGACAAATAGTGCTATTGAGTTCAAGATGCCCTTTGAAATTTTGAGTGGATTAACATTTCAATTTTTTGGTGGTCAATTTACATGGTCAAACTTTGCTTGAATTCCTCTTTAGCGAAGATCGACTACAGTTTTGTTATGAATGCTTGAGGCTAGATGGCTGGAGTTAGGTGATTTTGATGTTGATGGCAAGATGCACTGATTCTTTGATAAAAAAGGAGGCCCAATATCTTGGTTGTAAAATCGATTACTTTCCTTTCAGATAACTGGGTTTGCCACAAAGTGGAGGATGAGTCAAAGTAGGGGATTAGGGTTTTGAGGTGGACAGATTTCAAAGGCGACTGTCTGGATGTTACAATGATCGTTTTTTTCCGATCATGGATAAACTTACTCTGAATTACTGTTCACGTGGGTGGAGGAATTCAGGGAGGTGTTTCAGTTTCCCATTTGTTGGCAAATGGTTCTCTGCTGAATTGAATTTACCATGATGCAAAATGCCTTGCGGAAAGATTAAACCATTGATGGCAAACCTCATTGATGATTTTCCATCTACTTTTGTTAATGGAGAAAAATTCTAGATGCTTTTTTGGTGCCTCATGTATGCATTGAATCAATGCACCGCCAAGGATTAGCATGATTGGTGTGAAAATAGATATGGAAAAGCATATGATACTGTTCGTTTTAGTTGCCTAGAGATGGAGATGCTTGGGTTTCATGGCGACTGGGTGGGTTATCTACTTATGTGTAAACTCTGCTTGGCTAAGTTTTTAGTGATTGTAATGGGTTCCCAAAAGGAAATTTTGGATGCGATCAAGGGCTCAGGCAAGAGGATCTTTATCCCCACTTATTGTTCGCTCTGGTTGCTGAAATTTTTGGGAGAATGTGCATAAAAAAAACAATGGGGAAAATTAGTTGTCTTTGTCGCAGCAGGGTAGCAAGGGTGTTGGGAGCTCAGCTTACCTCTATTATGTTGATAAAATTATTTTCTGTGGCACCTCTCACCAAGAAATGACTAATTTAGTGTTCATTTTAGGCCTTTTTGGGTTGCTTACTGGTCTGAAAGTAAAATTTCACTAATCCACAACTATTGGTATCTGTTGCAAAACTCATTTGTCAAAGAAGAAGCAGAATTTTTGGGATGTGAAATTGAAAGTTATCGTTGTAGGCACTTGGGGACCATTGTCAAATGGAGGTATCAAAGCCACAAATTGGGGACCAGTGATTGATAGATTTGAGAGGAGATTGTCTAGATGGAATGGGAGATACCTATCCTTGGGTAGTCAGATCACTTTGATTTCTTCTGTCTGTTCACTGTCTATGGCAAGTAGAATTGAAGGCATAATGAAGCAGTTTTTGTTGAAAGGTGGCAAAAAGGGAATTCGAAAGGGCTTTCACTTGGTGGCTTGGAGTGAACCATGTAGAAAAATGAAGGTGGTATTGGCATTTGGTATACTCACTTGTTCAATTTGGCTCTCTTAGGGAAATGGCTTTGGAGTTTGAGTGAAGGCAGGGAAAATGGTTATAAGCTTTGGCAGAAAATAGTAATTGGGAAGTGGTATAGGGGCCATGAGTTCATAGATTGGGTAAAATCTAAAAAAGGGTTCCGGAAGTAGAAGAGGTGGTTAACTGTGGTAAGAAGGTGGTGGGCAGTAGGGGGGTGGACTGGTGCTTCTGCATTAACGTTATCCTTCCTGGCTCTCTGCCAAGTTGCTGTCACTCTTTCTGTGAGGATATCCGAGCATTCCAAGGATGTTTAATTTAGGAGGGATCTAAATGAGGATGTATTTTCTGACTTTATTTCCTTGCTGACTCTTTCAAACTCTCATGATTCTATTATGTCTATTCCTGATCTGACTCTCACATGTGGTAGTGGAGTAGTGATGGGTGTTTTTCAGTGAAATCTCTGTTTGAGGTGTTGCATGGTGGAGGGACTAGGCTGGCTTGTCCTAAATTAGTCTGGAATCATTGCCTTCCTTCAAAGGTTCAATTTTTCGTTTGGCAGTTATTGCATGGGGTTGTACTTACTAAGGTGGCTTTGAAACCTGGAGGCTACCAACTTGCAAGTAGACGCTCTTTTTGCCTATCTGAAGAAGAAGACCTTTGGCATCTACTTTTTGGATGCGTGGCAGTGCTGGTTTGGTCTAATTGGGCCTGAATTTCTTTATGCTTCCAATATAGAGGTGCTCTAGGAGTTATGGCACAAGCTAGGAAGGTTTGTTGAAAGAAAACAAAGTGTATCGCTTATGCTACCTCATGCGATATGGTGGCTAAGATGGCTGGAGCGGAATAAAAGAATTTTTGTCGGAGAAATCTGTGATAATGCCATATGGAAGAAGTTCTTTGAGTTGGTACTTTTGTGGTTGATTACCATGACAGATGCGGATTCAACCACTGATGGGGACTTTAATGTCTGGTTAGAGGGCCTTATGCTGATATGTGGGCTGATTAGGAGTTTCTCCTCTTGTTCTGGCTTGGTTTTGTGTTTTTAATTTGTTCTTTGTTTCATTTTTGTTTGATGAATAAGATCAACAGAAATGGGGCTGGACTCAAACAAATTTTTTTTGATGCTGAAAGAATATTACATCAACAAAAACAAAAAATTGCACCCAAAAACACGAGTATAGATGACAAAGATTTATTCGGAAATACTATTTGAAAAGGAATAACTCCTAAGAATAGAGGATGACATTCCATTGATAAGAAAACCATCGGTCAAAACAACATTACAAAAATGGTTTTAGGAACATTCATTTTGAACATTATGGATTGAGTGATATCTAATAGATGTCTATTTTTTCTTTTAGATACATTAGTTGTTGTGGGGTGTCAGCACTAGAACTTTGATGAATGATGCCATGAATAAAACAATACTTATCAAAGGTGCTTTCCATGTATTCTAGATCATTGTCAGTCTCAAGATATGCAATGTGGTAGAAAATTGTCTTTATTTCATTGTGAAAATATTTGAATACATCCAAAACAGATGATTTTACTTTAAAACGGTGAAACCATGTCATTTTAGAGTTGTCATCTGTAAAGGTGATAAAATATTTGAAACCACTAGTTGAAAAACAACATGCAACACACAAGAAGTTAGACAATGACGAACTAAAGGACAATTGTTTTCAAGTTAGCATGGAAAGGATGACCAAGATGACATTGCTACTGAAACGAAGAAACAATAGTAGACATAGTAGTAACAGAGGTTGGCCTAAGATGGTAGGTTTCCTCTGACTCAACACCCTCTCCAAGGATTTGATAAAGGTCTTGAAAAACACAATGTGAGGGAAAAAAGGTTATCAAATAATTCAAGGATTTGATAATTTAACTCACAGACAACATGTTGAATGATAAGTTGGGAACATGTAAAACACAATTTATTGTTACAGATGAAGTTTCACCACAAACTATATAAAATTTTAGAATTAAAATAGGATGTAGATTCTGATGTTTACTACAAAAACCTACAAACAGAACTAAATTCTATGAAATGTGCATCAAGATATCAATTGATGAAGGTTGGAAGCTCAGATTTGAGCCTTGAAACATAACCCTCACATTCCCATCAGAAAACTACCATAAATCAGTTCATAAAAAATAATTATGAGATGTAGACTCTTGAGTCTACTTCAAAATTCGTCAAACAAATCCACATTTCAAAATATATGCTTCAACAAACAATTATGCAAAGCTATTGGACTCGAAATTTTAGACAGAATATGCCCTGGAACATGCCTACTGAATTCCATTCAAAAGTCCCATAAATTCGTTTCCAAAAATCTTGAGAAAAACATGGCATGTAGATTTTTGAGTTCTTAACAAAACCTCATAGACAAATTGAAACTCCAATATTCTTGGATCAAGATATTAATTGGTGAAGTCACTAAGCTCAGGAGATCCCACTGAAAACTTAGATATGGCATACCTTCAAGAAATTCCATTAAAACCTCAACAAATTAGCATGATATATTTACACATTCACATCATAAATAACATTCCATACATCCACATTATTTTTCATAATTTTATCATGCATTTTTTTATATTTTTCATGCATTTAAGTCATTAAACCCAAAACTCCAACAAAGTGAAGGGAGGGGTTGCATACCTCCTTGGGTTTCTGGCAATCCTCCGACACTCCAGTGAGCTTCTCCTCCCTACGGTGATTCTCGGCCTTCGGCAACGCTTCCTTTACTGATGATCACACCCATAAGCACTTTTCTTCCTTCTGCCTCCTAACACCGAGACTTCCTCTGCTGAACCTCCTCCACCCATCCCTCCCTCTTATCTCCTTCATCCTGCTAGCAGCCACCTACGATTCATGCTACAAAGCCTAGTTGAGGGGACAAAACGCCGGCCTCTGGTGGAGAAACAAGAATTTGTAAAGGGAAGAGGAAGAGAAGAAGGATGAGAAGAAAAAGGAGGGGAAAGAAAAGATGAAGGGGAAAAAAGGGGTGTTACGTGTGGAGGTGGGGGGAGAAAAAGAATAGGTGAGAGAAGGAAAGAAAAAAATGGGGCACGCATCCCGAAGCCACTGTGTCAAGTTTGACTAGGTATATGTAGGTTCTATGTGCAAGCACAGGAGCACTGAGAGTTAGAAAATCAAACAAACTAGGGAACCAAAACCTCCTCAAGCAGAAGCTACCAAAATTATTGATTGTCCATTAAATTAACCATTACTTAAATAATACAAATAATTCATGATTTAGAATAAATATAGATAATCGTGCTCAGGTGTTATATTCACCTGGCTTTGATACCAGTCGCGAAATTACTTGTGGGACTGGTGGGGCGTAGACCTCGGAGAACGTCTCTGGAAGTTATCAGAGTTCTGTTGACCAACTTATCTGTTCGTCCAAGGATGATTGAGGTGATTGCTGTCACTCAATAGTATGATTCTTTTGTGTTAGAGATCTAGAGGAAGCTAGAAGTTAGGAATGCACCTTACTTCTTAGTTGGGTTAGACGGTGGACTGAGGTACGACCTGAGGTTGTATATGTCTTAAGTGGAAGGAATCAAGAACAACCTTCTTGATGAGGTCCATCACTTTAGATAAACCATTCATCTAGGAAGCACTAAGATATATAAGGATCTGTAAAGAAACTTCTAGTGGTCTGGGATGAAGAGAAAATTTACTGAGTATGTGGTTAGACGTGCAACCTGTTAGATAGTGAAGATTGAGCATCAGGAATTCGGGGAAACTTTGCAACCTCTGGACATTCCAGTGTGGAAATGGATGAATGTGTCGATGGACTTTGTTACTGGATTGTCCAGGATAAAGAAAAAAGATTGATACGATTTGAGTAATTGTGGATCGTCTTACAGAGTTGGTACATTTCTTGTTTATAAGAGTGAATCTTCCCTTGACTCGATTGACAAAGTTATCATTTGATGGTGTAACACTTTAAACTCGGGAATGCTACTTAAATAGGATTACTCCCTTAATTATAATAATTTATAATAATTAAAATAATTAAGGAAAAACCTACCTAGAAACGGTATGCGGCAAGTGGTTCGAAATTCAAAGGAAGATTCACCCTCGTTGATAAGAAATGTGTCGACTTTGTAAGATGATCTTCAATTACCTAGATCATATCATTCTTCTTTTTTTGTCTTAGGCAATCCAATAACAAAGTCCATCGACACATTCGCCTATATTCACACTGGTATGCCCTGAGGTTGTAGAGCTCCTTCGAGTTTCTAGTGCTTAATCTTCACCATCTAGCCACATACTCAGTAAATTTTCTCTTCATCTCAGGCCACCAGATGTATTTATTCAGATTCTTATACATGTTGGTGCTTTCTAGATGAATGGTGTATTTAAAGTAATGGGCTTTATCTAGTAGGTTGTTTTTTATTCCTTTCACGTGAATGACATACAATCTTAGGTCGTACCTCAACTTATCGTCTACCCCTATTGAGACGTAAGGTGCTTTCTCAGCTTCCTCCAGATCTTTGGTATAAAAGAATCATACTATTGAGTGACAAGAATTGCCTCAATCATCCTTAGGTGAACAGACAAGTTGGCTAATAAAACTTTGATAGCTCCCTGAGACTATTTCCGAGGTCTACACTCCACTAGTCCCTTTAGCAATTTTGTTAGTGGTATCCAGGTGGATGTAACACCTGAGCTCGATTATCAATGTTTATTCTAAATCATGAATTATTTGTATTTTTTGAGTAATGATTTATTTAATGAGTAATCAATAATTTTAGTGGCTTATGGTAGGGATGTTTTGGCTCCCTAGTTGGTTTGATTTTTTGAATTTGTGTGCTGCTGTGTTTGCATGTGGGACTCGCTTGGACCTAGTCAAACTTGGTACAATGGCCTTGGGATGCATGCCTTACTTTTCCTTTTCTTCTCTTGTCTATTCTTTTTTTTTCTTTTTCTCTCTTATCCTCACACATGACGTCCTTTTGTTCCCCCTCTTTTTTCTTTCCCCCTCCTCTTTTTCCTTCTCATCTTTCTTTCCTTCCTCTCCCTTTCACGGGTTCTTTTTTCTTCTCCACCAGAGGTCGGCGTCTTATCCCCTCAGTTAGACTTTGCAGCGTGGATCGCAGGTGGCTGCTAGCAGGGTGGAGGAGATACGTGGGAGGGATGAATGGAGGAGGTTTGGCAGAGGAGGTCTTGGTGTCAGGAGGGAGAAGGAAAAGAGGTGCTTATGGGTGTGACCGTTGGTGGAGGGAGCGTCGCTGGAGGTCAGGAGTCGCCGTGGGGAGGAGAAGCACACCGGAGTGTGGAAGTATCACCGGAAACCTAAGGAGGTATGTAGCCCCTCCCTTTTTTTTGTTTGAGTTTTGAGTTTAATGGCTTAAATGCATGAAAAATATGAAAATTCCTGATAAAATTATGAAAAATAGCGTGGATGTGTGGAATGTGATGTATGATGTGAATGCGTAGATATTATGCTAATTTGTTGAAGTTTTAATGGGGTTTTTGGAAGAAATGTCATATCTAAATTTTCAGTGGATTCTCCTGAGTTCAGTGACTATACCAATTAATATCTTGATGCATGAATATTGGATTTTCGATTTATATATAAGGTTTTGTTAAGAAATTGAAAATCTACTTGCCACGTTTTTCTCGTGATTTTTTGGAACGAATTTATAGGATTTTTGAATGGAATTCTGTAAGCATGTTTCAGAGCAGATTCTGCCTGAATTTTCAAGTCCAGTTGCTTTACACAATTGCTTGTTGGATATATATGTTGAAATGTGGATTTGTTTGAGGGATTTTGAAGTATAGTTTACCCACCATAATTATTTCAGAATTTTATGGACTGATTTATGGTAGTTTTCTGATGGGAATGCGAGGATTATGTTTCAGGGTTCAATTCTGAACTTCTTATCTTCATAAATTGATATCTTGTTGCACATTTCATGCAATTTAGTTCTGTTTGTGGTGATTTGTAGTAAACTGAGAGTCTACACCTCATTTTAATTTCATTTCGTTTTATGGAATTTAATTCTGAATTTCCTACCTCATTTAGTTTTATGTGGTTTGTGGTGAAAGTTATGGTTGGTGTTCAGTTTGGGTTTAGAACTTTGTTTTTCTGAATTTTGACAGAAGGCTTGGGACGTGACTAGTTTTTGCGAGTGACGTGTGGGTTGGCTATGGCTTTTGGTGGTGTTTTCCAAGCATCATTAGGACATTAATCCATGTTTAATAAATATTTTATGCATGGAAATGTGATTATTTGTTAATATGTTGAGTTATGGGATTAAATGATGAAAATGGTGATTTATTAGGTATTAAGTGGATTTTTTTGAATTAAATGGAAATCCATGTATTTAAATGTGTTTGGTTATCCAAAATTGTGTATCATATGACATTGATATAATTTTGTTTGGTTTTGGTGTGTGTTGAGCATGAGTCCTACGAAAAAGAATGAGTTTTGTAGTTTTGGGCATGAAACCAATGTTTGAGAAATGAGGAATAGAGTTTCCTGAGATGAAAGGTTTTGAAAATTGGTTTTGAAGAAAAAGCTATATGTTTTAAAAATGTTTTCTGATATGGTTTTGGATCTACGAGTTTGGAGTGTCGACAATATGGTATGAAATCAACTGTCAGACACAACCATGATTTCTGAGTTTGGGGCCATTGAAAGTGGTTGGAGTACCCCACTTGTGATGGTGTAAGTTGGATTTAAGGATTTGAGACTTAGGTGTTCGGATCACTGACGATGTAGGCTGATCCTAGGTATATGAACCTAAGTGTTCGGGTCAGCGATGGGACATTATGAAAAGACGTATTTCCGTGCTTTTGGAAAATAAATTGTTGAGACTTTTTGATCGATGCGGTGTTAACCTGCATGGGGAGTTTTATCGGGATAGTGCGATATGGAAAGGGAAATGATGTCGTCACCGACTACTTGTGCGTGTCGTTACTTCTAATCAAAGTAATACTATTGAAAATGAATGTGAAGTGTGAATGTGGTTTTGACTTAGAATCTGACTTTGAGTTTTAGCTCGAGGTTTTAATCAGATTTTTGTTGGATTAAATGATTTAGAGATGATTTTGAGCCTGTTGCCAGCTAATGTTTGTCGAGTTTTTAATCCTATGAGGCTTTGTGTTTTAGACTGGATCTAGATGAAAAAAAAGATTTCTTTAGTACAAAAATGATTTGAAAAATCCATGAGATTTGAGAAAAGGAAAATGATTGAAATGATATGGTTTTGAAAGATGATTTCGAGTTTTTGAAATGATTTTATAACTCATAGAGATTAGTGTTTTCTCACGGTTTTCTATGGTTGAGCGTGTGTCAGCTGATTTAGAAGTCACTCACGCGTGTTTGTTTGCTTGTGTTTTTAGGTGCGTAGCTGAGGCATAGTCCGGTCACCATTGCTTGATGTGAAGAGATAGATTGAGAAGAGAGGAAAAATCCTCTCTATTGAGTATGTGATTAGATATATATTGGGTATTAGCTATCCAACACTAAACGGATTTTAATAATCCATTAAGACATAACGACCCACGTTACATACTTTAACACTTTCCTTCAAGTTGAAGCATACATATCGATTTTGCCCAGCTTGTTACGTAGAGTCACAAATACTCCTACGTTAGACCCTTTGTGAAAATATCTGCTAGTTGGTTTGAAGACTGTGTATAAAGAGTAGAGATGACTCTTTGCATAACCATGTCCCTCACAAAGTGATAATCCACTTTAATATGCTTTATTCGTTCATTAAAGGTGGGGTTATTTGCAATAAAGATAGTAGTTTGATTGTCACACCCTATAGACTAAGGTGTGACGACATCAAACCCAAGCTACTCTAACAATGACTTTATCCACATTATCTCACATGCTGTTTGCACCATAGATCTGTATTGTGCCTTTACACTAGACTTTGACACTACATTCTGCTTTTTATTGCACCATGTGATCAAATTTCCTCCCAGATATGTACAGAAACCAGATGTTGACTTTCTGTCCCTTGTATCATCTGCATATCCTGAGTCTGAGTACGTCATAATCCTGATGTGGCCATTGTTCCTGTAGACCAGTCCTTTCCCTAGGATACCTTTAACATAAGATAGAACACGAAGAGTATCCATTCGGTGCACTCTTCTAGGCTCATGCATGAACTTGCTCAACCGGCTGACTGCATACGAAATATCTGATCGAGTCACAATGTGATAGATAAGTTTCCAAATCAGTCTCCTGTATTGATTAGGATGCTCAAGCAGCTCTGAACTACTATCCCAGAAAGCTGGTGTTTGCTCAATAGAGGTGCTTTCTAGTTTGCATTTCAAGAGATCTGTCTCCTGTAGGAGGTTCAATACATACTTTCTCTATGACAATGCCATCTTGCCATGTGCATAGGTAAATTCTATCCCAAGAAAGTAACGAGGCTTCCTCATATTCTTTGTCACAAAGTGACTATGAAGATGCGTTTTTATTTCCTTAATGTCCTACGCATCGCTGCTAGTTACCAATATATCATTCATATAGACGGTTAAGATAACATACCTATGATCTGTGTGCCTGTGAAACACTGAGTGGTCTACTGTACATCGTTGAAATCCACCAGTATGAACAACCTGTTTAAACTTCTCAAATCATGTTCTAGGGCTTTGCTTGAGGCTATAGATTGCCTTCTTGAGTCTGCACACACGATCCTTCCTTTAAGCAGCATACCTTGGAGGCTGCTTCATTAGAACACTCAGTCAGATCATTATCTAGAAAAGCATTCTTTACATCCAATTGGCAAAGATTCAATGAGTGATTTAGTGTACGAGAGAGAAGAACTCTGATTGAATTGAGACGAACAACTGGAGAAAAAGTCTCCTTATAATCAATCTCATGCGTCTGAGGGAAGCCTTGAGCCATCAGCTTGACTTTGTATCTATCATTGTAGCCACAACAGTTTTGGCTACTAACTCCTACGTATCATGACTAGTGAGTGCAACTATCTGCTCATTTATAGCAGTCTTCTAATAGGGAAGGGAAAGTACCTATTGATAGATCTTGGGAATAGACTAGAAAACAAGAGACAGGGCAACACTGCGGAACCAGGGGTGAAGAGAATCATAGGAAACAAAATGAGAAATAGGACGTGCAGTGAAAGACCTAATACCTTTTCGAAGTGCGGTGGGCAAATCTGAGGATGTGGTGGATGGATTTGCATCAACGGAGAAGGATGGTTCGTTGGTGGGAGGTATTGGAGCAAGCTGCCGTCGATGGTAAACTTGTAAAGGACGAGTAGCTGCTAGTGGCACAATAGGTGCACCCTGAGTGTCAGTATCCTGTATCTCAACAATTGGTGAAATGGGAATAGATATACTGAATGAGGTGGAGACACTTTAGTATGGTTCTGACTTAAAGAATGTGACATCTGTAGACACATAGTATTGCCTTATTGGGGGATGAAAACAACGATATTCCCTTTGTGTTCGCAAGTACCCCACAAAAATACATTTGATAGAGCATGGGGACAGTTTGTCTAAACTAGCGAAAAGGTCTTGAACAAACGCTACGTATTCAAAAACTTTAGGTGTCAGACTAAACAAGTTGGACTTTGGTTTAAGGTGACGAACTGAAACTTCATCTCCTAAAGGTGTAGAAGGCATGTGGTTGATGAGATAAGTGACCGTAAGTACAACATAAGATCATAATTGTTTTGGGACATTCATGTGGACCATAAGAGTGCAGGTGACATCAAGAATATGCTGATGCTTACGTTCTGATACCCCATTTTGCTGTGGGGTGTGAGGACAAGAAGTCTGATATTGTAACACCCCTGTGCTACACAACAGTATAAGAACTACCCAAACACAAATAACTGCAACCAAGTAGCAATATTAAAATAAATAAAGCTAACTACCCAAACCTGTGTGCGGCAAGTGTAGCTCGAAAAGTTGCAGCAGGAAAGATTGCTCCTATAGCTCAGCACCTGAAAATAAGGGGACAATAAAACACGCGTGAGTGACAAGAATGCCACCCAGTACGTGTCCCAAAAACAACACCAAAAACACAGAAAACCTAGCCAGAAAGCATCATTTTAAACCCTTATATGTAATTCTTAAAATTCAGAAAGCAATGGCTTTTCAAACTTTTCTTTTCTTTTCTTTCAAATCTCATGCTCTTTCAAAGTCTTTATTCTCAACACTGGAGAAAACAAAACATTTTATCTA
>JAMKQA010145990.1:0-12943 GCA_024699735.1 Posidonia australis
ATCCATTTTTGCCCTAACATGGCACATGTTGCAAACGGAGAAGAAGAAGGGATGAGGACGCGTACCTGGCTCCGACGAGCCTCGCGTACCCTCCTCCGGTGGTGCACGGCACCAACCCAACCTCCCCACGCTCGCGCGAACTCTCCAAGCGCACGCAGCCTCCGCAGCAACCACCCACTCCACTCGTTCCCTCTCAACACCTCTGCTTCTTCCTCGAGCCAAGCACCTCCTCTTAAAGCTCCCCGCCATGCCAACCTCCCCGAATCCCGCCGGCGCTTCCCAGCTAAGCCTAGCTTTGCTCGGAAGAGATGGATCATGCAGCTTTTTCTCCCGCTAGGGCTCACAGGGTCCGGAAGAGGAAGACGGGTTTTCCGCCCCACACAGCTGGCCCAGCCGACTCTTAACTGAGTCCAGGTCCAAGCCCAAAGCCTAAGGCCCAAAGCCTAAATGGGTCCACCACCATCACGGTTCTCAAGATAGAACCAACCCACTAGCCACAGAAACACACCACAGGGGAGAAACCAGAGCACAGAACACCGAGGGAACCCACAACCAACAACCACAAATTGGATTTACCATTAATAAGCCATATACAAATAATTACCAGAAATCCATGGTTTATATTAAAATGGAAAAATCTAAGCACAGATGTTACACACGCTAACTGTGTTCATGAGTTGGAAGAGGAGGTGGCGAGGGCTCGTTTTGAGGACAACTCCATGCAGAGGGTATATGTTTACTTAGGTTGCTAGCATATTTCCTCCTTTCCTTTACTGCTTATTAACTGCTCTGACATCTCTTGATCTTTCTCGCAGCTGAGCGACCGTCTTGGGTAGCAAGTATTGGACCTGGTGGCATCAGTGGTACAAGCTGAGGCAGTAGTTGCTACAACCCTTCCTGATGCACACTTCTTTCCTCAGGCACCAGTTGCTGCGGTTCCCTAAGTGTCGACACACTCCAGAGTCTTGTTGGCCAAGCAGATTGCTAGAGCGCAGTCTTCTCCTCACCTTGGGTTGCTCTGTGCTATGTTTGGGGGATCTCAGGATCGAAGCCGGAGTCGTGCGGTGACGTCGTCAGTAGTGCAGCCGGCTCTAAGGCCTCCAGCTGACAGGCACGAGGTCAATGGCGAGTCGGTGGGCAACACTTGAGATTTTCTTGTTCTATTCTTTCTTCATGGTCCAGGGGTATGCCCTTGTGGGCATATATTTTGTATTTTCCTACATATGTACTTGATACTCATTAGTAATCAAAAGGGATACCTTTCTGGCCTTGAGAATTTGACTAAGTTGTTATAAAATTATGCTATTTGTGCAAACTTAGTCATTGTTCAATGTTAAAGATGTGGTGAAGGGAATTAATCTTTGGCCTTAGCTGAAGAGATGGAAAATCAGAGCCCAATGGACACTGACTATGAGTCATCCATGGATGCTCTAAAGATCGTTGTTGAGATAGGATTCTTTGTTGAGAAAACATACCCAAGCCGTGGAACACGCTTGAATAAGACGTTATCTCTGAAACCGAGTTAGTCGATTGTTGCATCATGAGCCAGACTAATTCTTGTTTTCCTACTTACTAAGTTTTCACTTGCATGTAAGGTGGAAATCTCCGCTTTGGTTCTTTTTAGATTTTCTAATTATTATTTTTTTGGTTTTTTTTCTTCTGATTTTCTATTTTTTAGTATTTCCTGATTTTCTATTTTTTGGTTTTTTCTGATTTTCTATTTTTTTTTTTGGTTTTTATATTTGTTTGGGTTTTTGTGATTTTCTATTTTTTTTTGTTTTTTCTAATTTTCTGTTGGGGAAGGATTGGTATCTCCTTTAAGCCTTAGCCTGGGTTTACCTTAGCCATTCTAGTTCTGCCTTAAGGTTGTGGGCATGTCTCTTGTGTCATGTTTATACCTTTCAGGGACTTTTGCTCCACGTCCCAAGCCTTACTAGCTTGCCACTCCTTGGCCTATTTGGTCATTAAATGCCATGGGCTTCTTGCTCTTTGCTTGTGTGTGTGAAAGAGGATGGGGGAGGCTCAAAAGTTCAGCAGGCTCTCAACATTGGCTTTAGTTCTAGTTCCGCTCGCTGGTGGTTGGCCCTAATGCGCATTCATAATCCCTGGAGTTTTCTTTTTCTTTTCTTGATCTTTCTTTTGACTTTTTCACTCTTTTATTATCCTTTCTTTTCTTTTGGGGTTCCTCTCTCTGGTTATTTTTCTGTAGATGCCCATCCATCACCTTCTTGGACTTATGCTATGACGGCACATCTACTTATTTGTTAGTTGTCTCAACCTATTTTGAGTACTTGCCCATCACTGCCTTCTTCGACTTATGCTATAATGGTGTACCCAATTTTTACGTGCACTCCCATCTTTTGTGTGCTTTTTAGGTAGTTCGGTTTAGGTGTGCTCCTCCATCACTGCCATCTTGGACTTATACAAGGAGGCCATGCTGCACAGAGCGAGGGGGTTTCAGGATTTCCCTAAGCTCCGAGCTTGCCCCTTTCTTATCTCCCCATGCAGTGTATGTTCAGAGACAAACAAAGTATGGGTTACCCTGATTATTCATCTTCCTATAGACCTCGAATGTGACCTTCCTTTTAGCTTAGAGTTAGGACCTAGGTCTCTTCTAGATGTTGACATGTTGATCAAGGATAGTACTTCTTTAAGTGCATTGCATTTCAAGGATTAGGCAAATCTATCCCATTTTGGGATAAATGATAAGCATTGCCCAGATATGTAGCCACCACGACATAAGGCCCTTCCCATTTTGGCTTTAGCTTTCCCTTTCGATGTGGCTTATTGATAGGTAGCACCTCCTTGAGTACCAAGTCACTTATGTTAAATCTGTGTTCGATTAACTTTTTCTGATAAGCCCTAGTTATTCTTTGCTGGTAGACATGCACGTGCTTAGCAGCTATGAGCCGCTTTTCATCGAGAAGTTCCAAGTGGAGCAACAATGCTTGTCTCTTTTCCTCAATAGACATTCCTACATCGACTTAGATTATCAATGAGGGAATCAAGATTTCGTATGGGACTACTGCTTCCATTCCAAAGGTCTAGGCATACGATGTTTGACCCGTTGCCGTCCTTATGGTGGTGCGGTAAGCCCATAGAGCAATAATTCACTTATCTTTCCAATCTGATCCCTTGACGTCTTCTACCGTCTTTTTAATGATTTTAATTAGGGTCTTATTAGTAGCTTCCACTTGGCCATTTCCTTGAGGATAATAAGGAGAGGAGTGATGTAGAGTGATACTAAACTTTTTTGCACTGTCTAGTGAACTCTTCTAAAATGAAGATTGGCCCGTTGTCTGCTATCAAGGCTTTAGGTACCTCGAACCTAGAAATGATGTTTCTTTGGACGAATCGACACCATATTGTGGCTTTGATATTCACAAACGCTTTCGCTTCAGCACATTTGGTGAAGTACTCAGTCGCTGTGAGGATGAAGGTGCTTCCTTTTCCTTGTTGGATTGGTCTGACCACATCAAAGGCCCTCATAGCGAAGGGCTAGGGTGCTGACATTTCATAGGGTACTGAGGTTGGAGCATAGATCTTGTTGGCGTGCAGTTGATAGCTCTTGCATCAATGGACTTTATCTGCACAGTTAGCTTCCCTTGTAGGCCAATAGTATCCTCTTTTAATGATCATTTTGGTCATGGCCTGAGGGTTGATGTGGCCCCTGTAAGCTCCCTCATGTGTTTCCTTGAGGATTTTGGCTACTTCTAATGTGTCCACACAATGGTGTTCGTTGCCTAGTGGTGTCCTCCAAAACAATGTGTTGGCTCTAATGTAGTACTGGTAGCCAGTCTCCTTAGGGCTTATTTATCTTTGGAAGTAGCAAACAGTGAGACGGTGTCTTCCTAGATGTAGTTCATGATGTCGTAATACCATGAACTCCCATTGTTGATTTCTATAGTCCCTTGATAACAAACCTAGACGTGTAGTGTGTTCTTTTGATGTGACTCCTCTAGAAGTTCTCGAACCCATTCTGTAGTTAACTCCATCGTTGGTGAGTTGACCATCTGCACCATGATGGTTTGCTTGTTGTCATCTGGGTGGAAGGGGAATGACGATGCGAGTGAAGCTAGAGAGTTCACCAAAATGTTATTACTTCTAAGCTCATGCACATATATAACTCGGTCAAACTTCCTTAGCAAGGCTCGTGCTAATTTGCGATATTCCTAGAGCCTTGGTGACAGGATTTTGTACTTGCTGAGGACCTATCAGATGACAAGCTATGAGTCTCTGACAACCTTCAATCTCCTTGCCCCTAGATCGAGTGCTGTTTGTAGCCCCATGATGAGAGCTTCGTATTCTGTTAAGTTGTTACTTGTCGAGAAGCCTAGTTGCATAGCAATAGGGATGGTGATGCCTTCTGGAGTGAGGAGCATGTCCCTTATTCCAACACCTTGCGAACTGAGCACCCTGTCCATGTGGAGAGTTCATTCTCTGACTAGCAGGGTGACACTGCTGATTGCGAGAATTTCTTCTTTCGGGAAGTCAATTGACTAGTTGTTACTCTAACAGGGGTAGTCTTGCCAGCTAATTCACGATCGCTTGCCCCTTGACTACCTTCTGCGTGATGAACTTAGTGAGGAGCATCTGCCATCGTGCTAATCTCTCAGAGAGTACGAGCTTCTCAAACATGTATTTAATGGGATCCATCTTGGCTACGTCATAGAGCTTGTGTGCTAGGAAGTAGTGTCTGAGCTTTTGAGAGGCCCATACTAGCGCTAGGCAGTGTTTCTCGATCTAAGAGTACTTCTCATATTCCACAAACATTCTACTTAAGTAGTAGACAACTTTTTGTTTCCTCCCTGCTTCATCATGTTGGGCTAGAATGACACCCAAGGAGTTATTAGTACCGCCAGATAGAGTAAACATGGTCTTTCAGGCACTGGTGCTATGAGTACTGGAGGGTTGAGGAGGTAGAGCTTTAGGTCGTTGAATGCTTCTTGACAAACCTTATCCCATTTGAACTCTACGCTACTTTTCAATAATTCATAGAAGGGTCTGCATTTCTCTGCATGTTGGGAGATGAATCTTCGAATGAACTGCAACCTTCCTATGAGTTCGTTGAGCTCTTTGATGTTCTATGGATGTGGCATCTCTATTATAACTTTGGCCTTTACAGGGTTTACCTCTATTCCCCGTTTCCTTACTATGAATTTGAGCATCTTCTCGATGGTAACTCCAAAGGCAAACTTCTTGGGATTCATTTTGAGATTATATTGGTCTGCCCTTTGGAGTACTCTTTCTAGGTCTTCGAAGTGTCCTTCTCTTGTCTTTGATTTCACCAACAGGTCTTCCACATAGCACTCCATGTAATCATGCATCATGTCATGAAAGATCGCCATCATGGCCCTTTGGTAAGTAGCTCCAGCATTCTTCAGTCTGAAGGGTATGATGATGTAGTAGTAAGTTCCCCATGGAGTTGTGAACGAGGTCTTCTCTTGATCTTCCTTTGCGAGCTTGATTTGGTTGTAGCTAGAGAAGCCATCCATGAATGAAAGCATTTCATGGCTTGCGGTGTTGTCTATGAGGATGTCGATATGCGGTAGGGGGAAGTCATCCTTTGGGCAGGCATCGTTGAGGTCTTGATAGTCAATGTAGACTCAAACTTTGCCATCTTTCTTCATGATCGGGACTATGTTGGCAATCCACTCTGGGTGAACTACTACTCTTATGAAGTTGGCTTTGTGTAGCTTGTCTATCTCCTCTTTAACCTTAAGTGCTAGTTCAAGTCGTAGCCTTCGGAGCTTTTTCTTTACCGTCTTTGTGCCTGGCTTCAAGGGGAGTTTGTGTTCTACCAGTAGTGACTCTAACCTGGGTATTTCTTCGTATGTGAAGGCTAGAACTTTCACGTACATCTTGAGGAGTTTTATCATTCTAGTTCGTTCATTTGAGTTGAGCACAGAGCTTATCCGAATTGGTCTTGGATCTATTTTGGTTCCCAGATTGACTTCTTCTGTTTCTTCAGTGGTGGCCTTAGTCTGTTCATCATCTCTTTGAAGACATTTTGGCCCATTGTTTCTTCATCATTTGGGTCCTCATCTGTGTCCACCAGATCATAGACCTCATAGTTCCCAATGTTTCTACTAGTGGTACTTGACACTTCTTCGACTAGGAAGATGGAGTGGGACTTGGCTAGTTCTTGTGGGATTGTCGTAGTATAATGACAAACTCTAATTGTTTGGGTAATCGACTCCCTTCTCTTTTGGCCTGCACACTTAATAGGCTTGTTAGATACCCTCTGCGAGGACATGGTGGTAGTTAGGCCACCTGAGCCATATCCTCGACTTCCTTCCCCTTTATTGTCTAAGCTCGGAAATAAACTTCCAGAAAGTAAATTATAGGAAAACAAAATGTTGGAAAGAAATTATTTACAAGGTTAGGGGGATTTCCCAAGGTTTGCCTCCTCATTGGAGGTGCTTCGTCATTGACTTAGAGGATGGCCCCGGCCCTTCTTGCTCTGAAGGGCAAGGCCTCAGATTGCTAAAGAGGATGCTGAGATTACTAATGTCGTCAGTTGCTGATTCAGTAGGTGCTCTGAAGTTGTTAGTTGCGATGTCTAGAGGCAGAGGGATCTTTGGGGAGCTAGGAGCTTCAGCGGTTTCTTTGGAAAGGGTGGTGACACTTCTAGAGAGTTGGAAAGAGTGTTGAAGGTCGAGAGAGCAACGTAGGAGACTTCTTATGGAAAGAGTTGGGAAGTTTCTAAAGAGCTAGAAAGGACTTCTTCTGAAGAGGGCAAAGAATCTTCTGAAGAGTTGGGGAGAAAACTGGAAGCTTGGGCTATTGGCTAAATCGGTGCTAGTGAGTCAGTGATCTTCTTTAAGACAAGGCTATCCTTGAATTGAAGCCCCACTGAGATGAAGTGGCCTGACAGTAACCATGTTAATGACTTGGTGTGGTCGTTTGACAAAAGCCACGGGTACCCTAGTCTTGTGCCATTGTGCTCCTTTAGTGTCTTGAGCGCATTTTTCATTCCTTGCTCTTGACAGCCTTGTCTTGTTTTGGGGGTGTAGCCTATCCATAGGATGATCTCCCCTGATTTTCTCATTTACTCAGGGAAAGGAGAGGGAATCATACTTGGGCTTCGAGGAGTGAAGATTTGTTTCGTGTTTTCCATAGTCTTGGTAGTCAAACCACTTCTTGAAGGAGCTAGCGCTAGCACTGGCGTGGTAGTTGGCATTGTGACAAGGTGTGCTTCTATTTCTATTGGCTCATCTCCCATGATCTTAATTATTTTCTTCTAGTGAGGAAATTTAATACATTGATGGCGTGGGGAGGTGATTGCCTTGATTTCTTCAATCCATTGGCGCCCTAAGATGAGTCGATAGGAGATGGGTGCATTGACTACTATCAGTTCAATTTTAGTTTCCATTGGGCCAATGGTGACTTTGACGCTTATCTTGCCCTAAGCCATCTTCTTGTTGTTATCATACCCTAACACTGTTAGGGCGGCTAGGTGTAGTTGGGCCTCTTTAAGCCCGATTAGTTTAAATGTTTCCAGGGAGCATACATTCAGGGATGCCCCTGTATCTACTAATACACGACAAAGTTTAAAATTGTTTATTTTTATAGTGACACTCAAAGGGAAAGTCCTCTTTTTGGGAGGCATTAGTTCAAAATCAGTGAAAAACAAAGTGGGTTCTATAAAGGTAGCAACTGCAACCGCTACCAGTGACTCTACAAGCATATCCTCTGGTACTTGACCTCCATTAAGATGTTTCGGTGTTGTTTGGAAGCTCTGATCAGCTCGTAGATGGAGATCCTTGCCTATGTCTTCTTTAGCTATTCCAGGATGTCGAATTCTCCCTTCTGTTTGTTTGCGAACATTGAATTCTTGTCGTGAGGGAGGCAAGACTCTTTCTGTGACAATTGGGGGTGGTGCGACTTGATTAGAGATTCGGCCCGTCCTGGTAATGGGAGATTGCTGTGCTTGCTGGTGTCCATTGCTAGCTTGAGCAAGTTTGATCCATGATGCCGACCTTCTTAATAGAGATTACCCTTGTCCATGGCATAATAGTGACAGGCCTGGCTAGGTAGGGACCCTATAATGTCGTTGGATGTATCCGTATGTGAGACCCCTTTCTGTCATATCCTAGAATCCTTGAAAGCTTGGTGTTTCATCTTGCCAGTAGTCGTTGTCAATCCATCCTCTGACTGGCCACCCATTCCTCCATTGTCGAGCTCAGGTGGACCTTGGGCCCAAGTTATTCCTTGATCTACATCATGATCAACTTGGACAGTGATTACCTTCCCCTGATGCTTGAACTTGAGGAGTTAGTGCACTAGTGAGGCAACAGCCTGGATCTTTGCTAACCAGGACCTCCCTAATATTAATGGTTCGGCCAGGTCTTGCTTCATGACGATGACTGTGGTAGTGCTAGTGAGGGGGCCAATAGTGATGTCCATTTGCACAGTATCGACCGCTACCCTCTGGGTTTATCATAAGCTGCGCAAGTGAAATAGTTTTCCATGATTTCATCTTGCTCGATGCCCAAGTAATCAAGGGTAGACATGACACAAACATTTCAGTTGGCACGATATCAACAAGCACTCCTGTGAGGGGATAATCATTGACGTCCATGAAGATGACCAGTGGGCGAGAGCGTTCTTCTAATGGCGGGAGATCTGTGTCTCTGAAGACGATATTCCTGTACCCGAAGCCCTCAATAATTGTTTTAGCTAGCACGAATGGGTCTCTATCGCTTGGATTATCAGATGGCTATTGCTCAACGTCGGGAAGGAAGTTGAAGTGATCTAGGAGGGCAAGGTCATCAGCGAGCTCATCTACATTTTGTTGGCCATCCCCTGTATCATTCGTTTGGAGTCCCATTCTTCGTCGGTCCAAACTTCCTTAATTGGCATTGGTGGTGCATCTTTGTCTTCCTATTCTATAGCCGGTGGCCTTAGATCTGAGTTGGCTTCTACGTACTGAAGGATTACCACCTTGTTTTGAGTTGTAGATTGCTTGTGTTTAGCTTGTACATGGGCTACAACATGATTAGGCATTGGGGTTCTGATGTATCTACATTCTGGGTTGTTCCCCTTGAGTTGCTTTCAATCTTTATCTAAAGGTAGGCCATAAAATCTCCCCTTGTCATTCAGATCATATATCTTATCCTTTACCATGAAACACTCCTCCAAGGTATGTCCATTCTTCTGGTGGTGTTGGTAATACTTAGACATGTCGGCGTTAGGAGCGCTCGGCTTGGGTATCGGTAGTTGTAGATCTCTGCTTTTGACTAGCATTCTGAACATGTCGCAGAGTGCTTCAGGGAGTGGGGGATAGTTTTGTCGCTTTGGCCCCCTGTAGTTCTATGGAGGAGGATCATTGTTGTAGTTCCTCTACTGCTGATCTTGCTATTGCCTTTGTTGTTTCCCCTGTTGTTGGACCTATTGTTGTCTCTATTGTTGCCCACTGTACTGATTATTACGTTGGCCTAGCTACATATACATGGTGTAGGTTGGCATCTATTGACGTGTTGAGGTTGTGGGGGTAGTTGGCACTACTGCTGGTATTGTGTCGGAGGCTGTTGATACTGGCTGGATTGGTTCTGACACTGTTCATGGTGTCCTTGCTGATCTTGGCGATTCTTCCATCCTTTTCGACCTTGCTGCATCGAAACTTGTGCCATACTGCCAGTGATTCCTTCTATAGTGTGTCTAGTAGTCTTCTTCTTGCCCTTCCCCTTTGATTCTAGGAACAGCAGATTGTCCTTGTTACAAGGGACCTTTGCAGCATGTTGGTAGAGCTAAGGGTATGTGTGAAAGTTTCCCATTAGCGGGCCTGCCTAGAGCACCCCCGTGGTGTTTCTGGCGATGATCTCCATGGCTTGGCTTTCTGGTATATAGCATTCTAACCTGGCCACCATATCCCTCCACCTACTTGCAGAAGTGATGAAATCCTCATTTGACATCATCTTTTCCATGGTGAGATCTCTGATGGTTGGCTTGTGTGGTACATGGTGACTGTATTAATTGAAGAACTTTTCTTCTACAGTCTTGAAATCCCAGAGATCATAGGAAATAAGGGTGTCAAACCACTTCAAAGTGTCACCCTCTAATGTCTTGAAGAAAAGATAGACCATGAGTCATTGGTCGTATCTATATGGTAGTGCATCCATAGTGAACGTGGCGAGGTGGTTCCTTGAATCATCGATCCCATCATACTTCCTCATCTTCGGTAACTTGAATCCTAGAGGCAAGTTGTAGTGAGGGAACTTCAAGGTCTCAAAGCTAATGGGTGCCCATGATGTGACTCTTGCTTCCACTAACACTTCTGAAATGAGGTGTTTGATATCTGGGCTCAGGATGGCTGGTTGCCAGTGGACTTGGTACCTTTGGGTTTACTGGGACTAGTATTGTTGGGGGGTATTGAATGGTAAAGAGAAAGGTGTAGGTTGAGTTAGAGGGTAGTAGGGTTGCATTGTGGGTGACATGGATGCTTGGGTTGCCCCTAGGTAGTGAGGTGAAACATGGCTCAGTGGTGACTGAGGGATTTGGTGGATTGAAGGGTAGATGGAAGAAGTGGAATACGGTGGTAGTGGGCTTTCACTGGGGAAGTTGATTGTAGGACTGAGTGGCATTGAGTAAGTAGGTGCGATTAGTGGGCCCTAGTGGGATATCACGAGTGGGGGTCCATGGGTGTGTGGGACTTGTGTTCTTCCAACCATCCCTGAAGGGTGCTGTTGTGCTAGGTAATGGAGTGTTTGGTCAGTGGCTCCCTCAGATAGTTGATGTGAGTTAACCGACGACAACCTTGTTGTTTCTCCTACGACCATGTGACGTAACGAGGCACTCCTTGGTTGAGAGTAGTCTACATCCCCCTCTTCTTCAATCTCATCATCTACATATTGTCCTTCTGTATCATTTGGAGTAGAGACGGTAATGGAAGAGTAATTGTAAGGACTAAACACATGAAGGAACTTTGGATGGCCTTTCCACTGCACAAATCTCGTAGTATCTGGCTACTCGGTTTTGGACATCAAAGGGCTAAAGGGGAGCTCATGTTGGGTCCTAGAACTATCAGTTTGCTTGTAGACGTTGAAGCAATTGTCATTTCTGTAGTTGGCATGTTGAAAGGATCAATGTATGAGTGCAACCACGCTTGTTGGACCCTTGATAGCATCAACCAGCTTCTCTTGAGGCTCTTCTTTGTATGGTTTTTACAAGTTTCAACTGAAATGGGAAGAGATTATAGACTCTTTACTACTTTTAACCTATTACAAATGTTATAAGAAAAAGGAAAACTACAACTTTGAAGGGAAGTTTGGAACTTGTGAAGAAAGTAACTAGGACTGCTTCAGAACTTCCTTGTAACTTGTTATGCAAACCAGAGGCCAAATCACCCTACAAGCAACGCACACAATACATGTCTGCTTGATGTCGCCATATGCAGCGACGTCAGAATTGGTCATCGCTAATACAAACGACTTAGCAAGGCACTAGTCAGACAGGTGGCGTGAGTGCTTATCTATTCTAGCAACCGAAATATGTTCTAGACAAAAGGCATGTCAAATTGTAGCACTTGTAAAATTCATTTTGTAATTATTTACATTTTTAATGAATTTATTCTTAGACGAGTGTTATTATTTTGAGGCCCGTTTGTGTGGTTTTGTGCTTTTGGACTTGGGTCTCGTGGGTTGACTTCTGATTTCACGTCCCATTGCGTGGTTGGCACTGTGCTTGTGGGCCAGGGTGTGGGTCCATGTGGGGCCCATGTTGTGGGCCGATTGGTGGGAGAGTTTGGTGCAGTTGTTAGCTCATGCGGGAGGCTAGTGGTTGCACTATGCATGCATGCATGCACCTACCTACTTGAGCACATATATATATGCACGGCTGACGACTCTTTCTCTGCACCTCTCCTCCCCTTCTTCCCTGCACACTCCTCTTCTTGTCCTGAGCACGCCATCTCCTTCTTCTCCCTCACTCGCCTTCCTCCTTCTCCCTCACTATACCCCACTCACCCCCACCCTCTTCCCTCCCCTTCCCTTGTCTCGCTCCTCTTCCTCTCATATGCTTCTCCCCTGTTAGGTGTGCTCGAGAGTTTGCGGAGGCGTGCGGCGGTGTGAGGTGTTGCACGGAGCTCTGGAGTGGCATCTTTGAGGTTGTGGAGTGGCCGTGGATGCATGGTGTTGCCAGAGTTGGGTTGCTAGAACATGCATTGTAGGTACACACCTCCAACCCTTGTATAGAGAGCATGAAAATGGTAGAAATTGCATGAAATGTAGGTAAATTTACATTCCTAGAATTTATTGTGATTTTATGAGGATTTATGGAGGTATTTATGGGCATTTATGCCGATGATTGAGATTTGGGTCATTTTGACCCTTATGCCTTTGTGATTTTATATCTTGATGCATGGTAAATGCTTTTTGGTTTTGTTTGTTGAGTTTTGGAGTAGACTCAAGGGTCTACACCTTATGTTTTATGCAAGATTTTTGGTGTTTGTTTAGGAGTCTGATCGGAAGTCCCACATTGGGTGATTTTGAAATGTGGAGGTTGGGTCGTTTTCTGTTTTTCGCAGAAGTCGGCATTCCAAACAATTTCGGTATGCCATTTCTCTATCAGTTTTGGTCCTCTAGTCAAAATTCGATCGTCCGATTTTGGATGGTTGACAGGATCAAGAGATTTTAGTTCATCGAACCATTTTCGGTATACCGATTTTGACGTGAGTGTTGACCTGATTCGGTCGACTGATCCAAATCGGTCTACCAAACCAAGGATTTTCGGCATACCGAACCTGTTTTTTGGCATGCCAAATTAGGGCCCAAATGCTTTTATAAAATAGAATTTTCGAGGATTTTCCAGATTGGTTTGTTTTGTCCCTTTGAGATGAGATTGTGGGTCATCAGTGGTGGTCCCTGTAGGATTGGATAGCTCCTCTAGAGGGGGGGTGAATAGAGAATTAACACTTTTTTAATTACTTCGATCGATTTTTACA
>JAMKQA010145992.1:0-10275 GCA_024699735.1 Posidonia australis
TTTGCATTTGCATATAGAGCAATGATGATAAATCACTCAAAATGATACAACCTTTGATTATGCTTATGCAATATCTTTGCATTATACACTTGACCCGGGATAAAAGAGTGATATTTCTTAGCATAGGACACACCTCGCACATCATGCACCTATTTAGCATAAGGCACCTCACATGGCATGGCATATCGCCCTCGGGCGTATAGCAAGAGGCTGAAAAGCCAACATTTCATTGGAGAAATCATAGAAGACCGATTTTATCGGGCGTACCAGGGTGCCTAACACCTTCCTTATATGTAATAGGGATCCTTACCCACATCTTTTTGGTTTTCGCAGACTTGTCCTTAATGTTTTTGCATGATTTTTCATGTTTATGGTTTTCCTTGTCTTCCATAATAGATTAGGTGGCGACTCCTGCATTTTTTGCATTTTGTTTTGTTTTTCGACGTGATTTTGCCGACCATTTCGCATCTTTTTGCGATCTCCTCGCCGGCATGGTTACAAGATGCATGCCTCATATTTAGTCACGTTGTTAGTGCACTTGAAGGTCAGCTTTCTGGCAAACGGGATCAATTGGCCCTATGGTGTAGTTAGCATTGCATCAATGCCCATGCCTCTTTTGTTTACTACTCCATCAAAGTAAAGGTGTCATTATTTCTTATCACTAGGCCCTTCCAACTCTGCATCGTTCATGACAAATAGTATGTCTTTGTCAAGGAATTGAGTCTGCAAGGGATTATATTCTAGCAAGGATAAATCAACCAAGTGATCCGATACTGCTTGCCCTTTCACCAATTTTTGTGTGACAAAGGTAATGTCGTATTGGGACAGTAATGCCTGCCACTTGATGCATCTGCCCACCAATGCCGATTTCTGGAACAAATACTTCATGGGATCATTATGACACAAATGTAGGATGGGATACACTACATATAATGTCTAAGGTGTTGTGTGGCCTAGATGAGGGATAGGTAGCCCTTTTTAATGGTGAGATACATGGCTTCGCAATCATTGAACTTCTTGCTCAAATAATAAATGGCTCTTTCCTTGCGACTTGACTCATCATGTTGGCCCAAGACCACTCCCATTGAATGTTGTGTGATTGATAGATAAAGCAGTAAGGGTCACCCTAGCATCGGACAAACCAAGACTGAAGGCCTCACCAGAAGTTGCTTGATCTTGTCAAAAGCATTCTAGCATTCCTCGCTTCAATGGATTTGTGCATTCTTCCTAAGGAGCTTGAAGATTGGCTCACATATCTAAGTGAGTTGAGCAATGAATCTACTGATGTATTGTAGTCGCCCCAGCAAACCTTGGACTTGCTTTTCTATTGTAAGGGAGGTATTTCAATGATGGCTCTGGCTTTGATGGCGTCTACCACGATTCTCGTCTGTCTGATGATATATCCGAGGAGCTTTCCTAATTAGACTCCAAATACACAATTTCTGGGGTTAAGATGGAGCTTGTATTTCCGTAGGTGATCAAATAGCTTGCTTAGGAAAGTCAGATGATCCTTGGGCACTCTAGACTTGGCAATCATATCACCTACGTAAACCTCAATCACTTAGTGCATGAAGTCATGGAATATTGCTGTCATCACCCTCTAGTAAGTGGCACCGACATTCTTGAGTATGATTGGCATTATTTTGTAGCTAAAGACCCCCATGGATTGATGAAAGATGTCTTCTCCATATCTTCCTCTTCCATTTTGATTTGATTGTAGCTTGAGAAGCTATTCTTGAAAGATAACATCTTATGTCCTGCAGTGTTGTCAACCAGGACATCGATGTGTGACAATGGGAAGTCATCTTTTGGGCTTGCCTTGTTTAGATCCCTATAATCGATGCACATGCGGACTAACCCATATTTTGTTGGTACAGACACGACGTTGGCAAGCCATTCCAGATAGAGGACGACTTTGAGGAAATTGACTTTGTGCTGTTTCAATATTTCCTCTTTGAGCTTCAGTAGCCATTGTGGTCGCCATCTCATTAGCTTCTGTTTGACTAGCTTGACAATTGGCTTAAGAGGTAATGTGTGCACTATCACCTCGACATCATGCCCCACCATGTCGTCAAAGCTCCAAGCAAAGACGTCAACATATTCCTGAAGGAAAGCAATGAATTCTGCCTTGGCCTAGGGTGCGAGCTTGGCACCAATGTGCACCTCTTTGATGTTGTCTAACGTGCCAATATTTACTAGCTCAGTTTCTTCTTCAATGTGTAGATTTGGTCTCTCAGGATTATTGTCATGTGGCTGAAAATCTGGTGGCATGCCATCATTTTCATTTGCACTTTCATCTTCATCTGCACTTGCAACATCTTCTTCATATGCAGTGAGTTCTAATAGGATTTCCTATTGAAAAGATGGATCTGTAATTTCAAAGGAGAAGATGTGCACTGATTCCTCCACCTAGCGATGCTTTAGAATAGTCACACTTACTTTGGTGTTCTTGTAAGTGCGTTGAGCATTTGTTGGCTCGGCTGTATTTGTCCTTATTTGACGTTCGGACCGCCCGTCTTCTTCTACAATCTTATTGCATTTTTGGAAGCTCTCAACTCCATCAATTTCTTGGGTGGTATGTACACTAGATGTTGTAGTAGAGAGGCTATCCTCTAGCTGACTGATAAGAATGTTGCCACTTGCATTCTCCCCTGAGCCTAATTTACGATCTTTTTATTTTGATCCTCACTACTAAAGTAAGGCTTGAACTAGTAGTACCATCTAGACGTGCCTCTTGACTAATGAATGATTATCTCCCTTGGTCTAGCATGTGTTGACTCTGACTCCTTAAGAACCATGATGAAGGATTGGTCTTGTTGATCTGGTTGAGTTGTCTCGAGCTTTGTAATGACTGCTTTTCCTTTTCTATGCTTGAGCTCTTCCTCTACATCCTCTGCTAGTGCTACTAACTGCTCTTGGAATAAGATTTCCAGATCACTAAGAAAATTAATGACATGCGCCTCTATTGCGTCTTTCTCTTCCACATCATAAGCAAGATCTACATAGTGAGTGCTTGTGCTCTCTTACATATTTGGCTCAATGGTTTCTTCGCCTTTGGTGATGCTTCATGCCACTAACTGAACTAGAAATTGAGGAACAAGTACAGGAGAGGGTGCTTGCTGAATCTAGGGTAGAACAGATGTGGCCGTCAAATGCACCGGCCGTGCTAATGGCTGGATGTCTGTGTTTACTGATGCATCTTTCGGTGAGATAAGTGGTAGACTTATAGATGGTACTATGAGTGATGATGATGAGATCAAACTTATTGAAGTGGATGGATGATGTGCCAAGGTACCATTGATACTGTTGGTGATACTGGCTGAACTGTGAGAGTTGTTGACATGACTGATTGAGCCATTGGTGAGGCGAACGATGGTGTTGAAGATACTAATCCCGCGAATGTCCATTCAGGTGGTGCTATCAGGATTGTGGATTGAATGGAAGCTATTGTGACCACTAACTGAGAAATAGGTGGGGTTGTAAGTGGAACTGCCTCTATTAAAGCCGTGGTAGGTGTTATAGTGTAAACCATTGTTGAATCTGTATATGGAAGTGTGAGTCTTACTGACCTTGATAAAATCGGGGATTTCTAAACTTGTCCAACTACCTTTCCCAAGCTTTCTTCATCTGAGTGGTCTTCTACCGAGTAATAGTCTTTCACACAAACCCACATTGATGCACTAATTGATTCATGTTGCTGTGGTGATGTCTTTGCAATGATGTAACTCGGGTTGGAGTCCAAGATACCTGCACTAACAAAGTTTGATAAATCACAAGGAATGTGAAGCTTCTTAGACTTACACGAGCGCTGGAGTTCGTCCTACGCTTGCCACTCGTATCCGAGCCCTTTAAACTCCCTCCTTTCTTCCGCAGTGATGGGTTTGGCGATCCCTTGGCTGTATTGCCCAAGAGGTGCCCCTTTCTAATACCCCCATCAGCAACAAAGGTTCTTAATCAGCACAAAAGGACTACTATGAACGTGGCTGGCTTAAGGATGGGAATGAAATTAATTGGCTCAAACTGGTTAACACGATAGAGTACATCGGAAGGCTTTGTATCAAAGTGGACAATTTGGGGGAAATCAAAGAGATAGCCTTGACTCTTTCCTTTTTAGAATTTTCTACCATAACAACAACAACGTTGTTGTCCCAGTGAAATTTGATCATACAATGCAAGGTCAAGGGAATAACTTGATGCTTGTGAAGCCAAGGGCGCCCAAGTAGGAGATTGAAGGATGGCATGAGATCAACAATGTAGAATTCTATGTTGAACAATATCTAACCAACCACCAAGGGAATAATCAGGATGCCCAATGTATCATGGTGAGTGTTATTAGAAACCGTCATTCCTTTTACTGCTGGGGTAATGTCTTTAGACTAGAATCCGAGTTGACTTGATATTAAGACATGTGCCATTATCCACCAATGTAAGAGGGATACAGAAACTTTTGTACTACACAGTGATGATGAAAAGGGGTTGATTATGATTAGTCCCTTCCGAGGGCAACTCCTTAATGGAAAAGGAGATTACTTGCGGCACCATGTTCATACCCATGATATTTTCTAAGGCTATAGGCTCTATTGTTGGGAAAACATGGGCTGCTTGAAAGACTTTGAGGAAAGCCTCTCGTGCTCAGCGGAGGTGTGAATCAAGTCCCAGATCAAGATATCAGCCTTGACCTTCTTCAACTGTGAGGTTATGTCTACTGTAGGTTGGTCTTTTTTGCTGGTAGTGGTGGTGGATTTGGGTGGGGCTTCTTCTGTTGTTGGCTTAGGGGACTGGCTCTCTAGATGACGAGTGGTTGGGTTTAGGCACTGGAATCGAAGGCTTGTATACCGTACCTGATTGCGTAACCTCTACACACATTTCTATGGCATAGCTACAGGGTGAATGATAGGTATCCCGAGTCATATTAATGACTACAGGAGTACGAGCCTCCAACTTGAGCCAGGCCATAGGCAGTGTAACAGAGGATGTTGTGGGAGAAGCTGGTGTTGGGGTAGATTTTGGCTTTGGCCTTGCTAACAAACAAACTACTATTGGAGTGGGTTGTGCAGTTGTGCAACCTATCTTGGTGGTCAACCGGATCATGTTGATTGTTGAATTGGAGCCATCCAAAAAAAAACTAGTAGTGTTGACAAGGAAAAGGTGTAGAAACATCATAAATCAAGAGAGAAGGGTCCGACAAGGAAGAAACAAATCCGGTAGGAATGATAGAGTGAATCCTTGAAGTTCTGGGAGCTCCCAAGCTCAAATGTTTAGACAAGGGCTGGCTAACCACATTAAGATGTCTAGGTGCTGGTGCTGGTGTTGCTGGTGAGGCTAGTGAAGACTCTGCCTCCTAGGTGTTGATAACGATGACCTTTCGGTCAATCAGGTCCTGAATGGTGTTCCAGAGCGTGAAGTAGTTATCCGTAGAATGTCCCGTGACTCTATGTAACTACAATACAAGTTCGCTTTATACCATGGTGGAAGTGGATTTGACGGTGGATGAACTTCCAGAAGCTTTAGTAATGACACAACCTTAGGAAGAATGGCACTTAGAGGGTCAACTAGTGGAGTATAGTCTCGGTCGAGGCGACGAGGCCGTCTTTGCCTTGGGTGTTGTCCTTGCCTTGCTGATGTGGGAGGATACACTAGCTCAGTGGTGGTGGTGATGTGTGAAGTGTGAGGTGTCCTTGGTGTTGGAGTGTATACTACTTGATTCTTAATAGGCAGGCTTACCACATTAATAAGCATAGCTAGGGATCCAATGTACGCCATTGAGTTCTTTGGAGTAATTGTCATTAAAGCCATTGTTGTTGTTGTTGCTATTGTTGGGGTTAGCATTATGGCTAGGTGTGGTGGCTTGTTTGGCAAATGCAGTGATGACGGGGAAGCTACCGCTTCATAGAGAGCTCTCCACGTGAGTGCCTGCTCGAAATAGGGATGTAAATGTTGTGATAGGCTGAATGCTAAGTAGAGCCTTAGTGGCTAGCTATGCTCCATGGATTATCATCTTGATAGACTGCTCGTCGGAAGGTCCATTGCAAACCTGCAAAGCCAAGGCACACCAGCACCTGACATACTTCCCAAATGGCTCATCAGGCTCTACTTGGTGGCAACTAGGTCCTCACGCTTTAGGATCATGTCTAGATTAAAGGAGCACTGCTCTAGGAATGCTTGGCTAAGGTTATTCCACGTCTTCATCGTAACCATGTCCAAAGAGGTAAACCACTTTAGGGCAAGACCAATAAGACTTTTTTGAAACAAGTAGAACAACAACCTCTCATCAACCTGAAGCTGAGCACGGTCTCTGTAGTACGCCCTCAGATGAGAACTGGGGTAGCCTTTACCGTTATACTTCTTGAATTCTAGGATATTGAAGTTTGGTGGGAGACTAGCCTTTGGGAAGTAACATAGGTCTCGGAAGTGCTAAGGCTAGCAGTCTTTGCCCTACACTACACGTTGTGCTCTTTCCAGATTGGTCATCCTAGTGAGGAGAGCATCCAAGGTTGCTACTATCGAAGAAGGTGCAGCTAAGGTGGGTCCGACGTATGTCGTGTGGGTCGCACCAAGGTGCTCCTCCAGATCCAGCATCTTGCCACCTAGTGTCGTGATAGGATGGCTAGCATACCCATGCATTGGTGTAGAGTGTTGTGGCATGTATGTGGGAACTTGTGTTTGATGCACAGATGAAGGGTAGGTAGTATGCTATGCAGTGAGTGGTGTTGCGTGCGGAAGTAACAGCTGTTGCACTAGTACGATTACAGACAACAAACTCATAGGACACTATGCTCCAACCAGCCCAAAAGGCTAGCCACTAGAGGAAGGCGTTGCATGTTGTGAGTAGTGCTGTGATGGAATAGGAGGTAGAGTTGATGATCCCATCGCTAGTGTAGTGAGAAGCTAGGGTGATAGTAGAGGTGGTGGTGTCATAGGTGCAGCCTAAAACATTGAAGCCAGTTGTGGAGGAACTTCAGGAATGAGGGTGATTGAGGGTAACAAGGCAGGATCCAAAGAGACAACCATGCCTTACAGCTTTTGGGTTGGAGCTAGGAGATGCTGGGCATGTAGGGCTGGGGACCCATTGGCAGTAGTATCAAGGGTAGGGATTGAAAGTAGGACAGACGCAAAAGTAAGCTGGAAACCAAACTGTCGACTGAAAGAGAAACTACCAAAGGAGCTGTCACAGTAAGGTGGAGATCAGAGGTAGCTGAGCCCTGAAGAGGATAAGAGACAGGCACTTCTGGGGCCCACGTGGTGGTCACTGTAACTAACTTAGTGATAGGCTCCGTACCGATCAAGGTCTACTAGTGTAGACACCCTATATGCTTGTAGTTGGACCTTAAAACTAAGCCATAGTCCAAAATCCTAAATCTAGCCTAAACCTTAGTCCAAAACCCTAGACTTAGCAAACTCTAGTCTAAAATCCTAGATTTAGCAAATCCTAGTCCAAAACCCTAGACCTAGCCTAAACCCTAATCCAAAACTTAAGACTTAGCAAACCTTAGTCCAAAACCCTAAACCTAACCCTAAACCCCAATCCGAAACCCTAACAACCTATAACAAACTCTAACAACCTATAACAAACTCTAACAACCCTAACCACTTCCCACTCCAACATTACAACCTCTACCTACCTATAACAACTACTAACAACCGATAACAAACCCTAACTGCTTCCCACTCCACCATAACAACCTAGCCACCTATAACAACTTCTAACAACCTATAACAATCCTAACCACTTCCCACTCCACCATAACAACCTTAACCACTTCCCACTTCCCACTTCACCATAACCACCCATAACAACCCATAACAAACTACCTAGCCATTGCAAGCCTATAAATAACCCCCCATTTGTAAGAGAAAAAGGGAGGGAAAAGGAGAGAAAAAAACTTGAAAAAATTGAGAGGAGAGCAACCAAGGAGAATTGTTCCAACCAGAGCAACCAGAGGAAGCTTAGATCAGAGAGGAAGCTCAGAGAGGAGAAAAATCAGAGTTCAGGCTAGCTCTGGCCACCTCTGCGGCAAGCTCTGGCGGTCACCTCCATTGCCAGCTCAGGTAAGCCTCGATCCCAGCTCAATTTCTTTCAATATCAGTTCCTTAGGACCTCCTCAACCTTCTTGAGTTGATTCCAGTAAGGCTAGGTAGCTTCCTTGGCCGGAATCAGAGTTTTTTTGGGTCGCCAGATCCGATTCTCCAGTAAAGGAGGTAGGGGCATGAACCAATGAGTGATTCGTGCCCAGGTGAGTGTAGTTAGGTTGTTCTTGGTCCCTTCATGCTCCTCCTCCACCCTGGAAGCTTTTCCCTTACTCTAGACGTCGCTGGAAAAGAGTTGCTAGACGCAGCCTCACTGTTGCCAGAGAAGACGACCCCTGGAAGGGGTCGACCGGGCGCCTCCCACCTCGCACGACCTCTCCGACTCTCGGGGTACGTTCCCCAGCTCTCCCCCTACACACTAAAGCTCACAGGACCTTGCATTGAAGCTCGATCACGGTTCGCAGCCATCGTCGTCAGAATGATCGCAGGGCATGATCGTGAGGGGAGCTCACGGAACGTTTCTTGCCTCTGGATGGTGGGAAATGCTCCTCTCCGTGCCCTCAGCCTTCCTGGAGCCTTGGTCAGCCGTTCCAATGCCTCGAGTGGCCTCTTCTTCTCCATCATCATCGCAGGAGTCAAGACGACAGCGAGGGAGGCGGGGAGGAGTCTGGGACCGCTCAACGCCTGATTCGAGCCATTGGATATTCCCCTCTTTCTTCCCTCTTGCTCATAGTGTGATTGGATGCCAGATCAGGTATCGGGGAGGCCGTGAGTGGCATCCCAGATGGCCGTCGATGGCGAGGTTCCGTTGCTAGTCACCGTCGTTCTTTTATTTAAAAAAAAATAATAAAAGCTTCTTTTAAAAAAACTCTGTTTCTTTTCTTTTCTTGTAGCCAAGTCCTTTTATTTTGCATTTAAGCCCCTACACTAGTCTTTTAATCATTTTAATAATGATTTGTTTTGAAAAATTGTAGTGTGATCCTTATGTTTTACTTTAAATGTTTTCTAGGCTTTAATTTTTGACATAAAACCCTCTGAATTAGTTTTCATTCATCTTAAGTCCATAATTTGCACAAAAAACCCTAAACTTCATTAAAATTGTTCTAGATGAATGATCTTCTGGCACAATTGCAAACTAAACCTTGGAGATTCATTTTTTTACTCAAATGTGCTCAAAATTGCATTTTAAACCTTGAACTTCACTGAATTTACACTGAATGCATATTTTTAAGGCACATTTGCAAACCAGTCCCTGGAAATTCATGTTTTCATCCATAAGTCCATTATTTTGCACATTTAACCCTGAATTTCTTTAAAATTGCATTAAACACATGTTTTACTGACAAAATTACAGATTTGAGCCTAGGAATCCTGATTTTACCAAAAATGCATATTTTTGCACATTTAACCCCAACTTCCCTAAAATTGCAAAAAACGTGTTTTCTTTAACATTTTAGCTGATTTAGCCATAGAATCTCAACCTTTACTCAGGACATGTATTTTTTGCATAGAGGCCCCTAGAAATTTATATATTTCACCCATACTTGCATTTTGTACATTTTGTTACTCTTTTTCATGCATATATTTTCATGCTTACTCTCTTGCATCATGCACGCATTTCAAAACTTATTTCAAACTTGGTTTTCATATTTTCTTTCAGTTTCTTCCGATTTTCATGATCTTGACTTGATTTGGATTTTCATCACTCGAGGGCGTACATTAACAGGCTTGGTTAATGCCGACACGGACCCGAATGAGGATTATTTTCTCTCATTTGGTTTTCTCAGATTTCATAAGTTTCCGCTATTTTGCGAGATGTTTTCTGAATATTTCTGTTTTCACAATTTTCCTCATCGCCCAAGGGCATACAGTAAAGTGGCATTTTTAATGCCTACATTGTCCCTCGGATTATTTTCTTTATCATTTTTATTTTTTATTCTATGGTTTGGCATGTTTTTGAATTCATCTTAGGCATTTGCATTTGAGATAGACAAGCATACACACACTAGATCATTAGGAAGCAGGAAACTTAGAAAGACCGATTTCTTTAGGTGCATGGGGTGCCTAATACCTTCTCCATGCGTAACAAGATTCCTTACCCTTTCTCTGGCCCGCATTGATTTGTGCACTGTATCCATTAGGCATGGAGCATACATGTGTTTTCTTCGCCTTGATTTCTTTAGGTTTTCCTTTGTGTTTGGTTTTCCTCGTCTTTCCATTAAAAGACTAGGTGGCGACTCCTTTTCC
>JAMKQA010145996.1:0-10112 GCA_024699735.1 Posidonia australis
TGTGAGAACTAGTTTCTAGCCCAGTTTTGTGGCAAATTGTGCCTATGGTTTTTAAATGATGTTTTGGGCTAGGAAACTAGATGAAATGATTGATTTTCTCCAGTGTTGAGAATAAAGGCTTTGAAAGAGCATGAGGTTTTGAAAGAAAAGAAAAGAAAAGTTTGGAAAGTCATTGCTTTACGAGTTTTGAGAATTGCATATAAAGGTTTTTGAAAATGATGCTTTCTAGCAAGGTTTTCTGTGCTTTCAGTGTTGTTTTGGGGCGCGTAATGGGTGGCATTCTTGTCACTCACGCATGTTTTCTTGTCCCCTCGTTTTCAGGTGCTGTGCTGTAGGAGCAGTCTACTCTGGTGCATCTTCTCGAGCCACAGTTGCCGCACACAGTTCTGGTTAGTTAGCTTTATTTATTTAATATTGCTGCTTAGCTGCATTTAATTGTGTTTGGGTAGTTCTCGTACTGTTTTGTAGCACTGGGGAGTTAAAGTTTCCAATTCATTTGACCTACTAACTTGACTCATTTGACCTACAAACTTGACCCAACATGTTATGTCTAATGGATTGGGTAAATTACTAATCAATGATTGAAAAAACTTATCATAATTGATTGTAACCTATTAGAATCAAATGAAGTGGATAACAGGTTGACCTCCAATCTGACCCAACCCAGCCTGTTAATAGCCTAGTTGTGGCCAAATCATACTCATTAAACCATTGATCTTAATATGACATCCATGGTGGACTTTACATCATGAGAAATAAAAGTATTTCAGAAATTTAATGATTCAAATCAGTTGCACCAATGCATTTGGCTAGGGAGAGAAAAAAATGCACCACCCTATGGGTTCGAATCCAAGGAAAATAGGGGGCAAAAGGCTTGGAGGAGCTTTACATGAAGATTGAATGATGGGGAAAAACTGTTACATTGACATTTGACAACATGGTATGAAGTTGCCATAAAATGAAGTTGACTAGTTTGGCTCATCAATCATCAATATGCTGAGAATTCAACCAAGTACAACTTTTGTAGGAACTTTGTTGATCAATTGTAGCTACAATCCAAACACGTTCATATAACCACATAAATCCTCATCGTTGTTCATTCGTACGTCACTTTGAAATAGATTGCCAACTTGCAATCTATTTCACCACAGATAACTACATTAGTTTGCTTAAACAATTTATTTTTACTACATTAACACTCACCTTGGATTACAAAGATTTTCTTTACAAGGTCCTCCATTTTGGTTAGTCTATTTTCACGTGTCAACCATAAAA
Source organism: Posidonia australis (assembly GCA_024699735.1). Taxonomy (NCBI): domain Eukaryota; kingdom Viridiplantae; phylum Streptophyta; class Magnoliopsida; order Alismatales; family Posidoniaceae; genus Posidonia; species Posidonia australis. The sequence goes on from JAMKQA010145996.1 coordinate 1,276, forward strand.
CCGAAAGAAAAAAAAGAGGAAAATAAATGAAAATTTGAATTCCTTCTAGATCCTAGATTCAATAGTTATGCCAGAGAGAACAAACTCCCTCTAATTAGATTGTTTAGTTTACTTAAAGTGTTTGTCCAATAGTTTGACTTGACAAGTGCTATAAGATTATAGTAATGACCCAAGTTTAATATTTAGTGCCAATTTGCAGCTATGCACCTTATCGATACCTAATTTGTCCAATAATTCCAATTTTGATTGGACTTTTGTGCCTCTTTACTTAGCTCCATTAGTAGTATAGGCCTTTCACTACGAATAATTGACTAGTGAGGCTCCAAGTCACCCACCTTCGTCTACTCTTCTCCTTTTGCTTCTCTTCTAGCCAACCCCTATTTTGCTTTGGAAGCACCTAAAGGCTAACTTCCGAACCACACAACCTAGACAAGAGGAAGGTGATCAATGAGGCAAACGTTAAAGAAGTAATGAACTTCTTCTTTATCCTTTAAGGTGACCAAGCAATCAGTAGGGAGGCAAGTGTTAGCGAAGTAATAAACTTCTACTATAAGATTATATTATTAACCCAAGTTCAATTTTCAATATCCATTTACAACTATGCGCCCCACCAGACGAGCTCACTTCAATGGTCAGGGAAAGCAAGACTTCAAACCTAAAACATCTAGGAAGCCAACCAAAAGGCTGAGCCTTTTGCTTCTCTTTAGATAGAAGGGAAGGAATCTCTTTTTTTAATTAACTGAATATATCAAAAATGAGCATTATTTTTAATACAAGCAAAATATAATAAGATATAAAGATATTAAAATTAAAATTAAGTATAATGTAACTAAATGTAATCAAAATTAAAATATTCACAAGAACCTCAAAAAGTCATCCAAAAATACTCTAAATGTGAAGACATGTCTATTTTTAGAACTTCTAAAAATTCTTGGGAGTCTAATTCTGAAACTTCATGACAACTGAACTAATTGTAAAAGTATTCTCTAAACTTTTATTCCACATTTGCAAATTCACTCCATGAAGAACCAATCTCACCCTTTAATTTAAAAAATGGCTATATTATTGTCTATCAATGTATTTTAGAGCTTGAAAAATTGCATGCAATTACTAAATTATAATTGTAGAAATAATATCAATAAACAGCTAATTAATTGTGGACTATCTATATGTAACGACCTAGATTTGGAAGTGGTATTTTGCCCAGATATTTTAATAGAGTTTTGGGTCGTTAGACACAGAGTCCCCTGCATTCAATGTGAAATGCAACTATGGCAGCATTCTACGCCTGGATTAGTGGATTTCTGGCCTTTTTGGTATTGAGTGATTGTAGTGTTGTGCAGGCCCTTATTGAAGTTCTAAGGGTTTGCTCTGTTCTCTGGTGGCGGATCTTGATTTACACAAGTCACGTAGACGTGAAAGGTCACGTGGTTCCAATTTTGTTTGATGATGTTTGCTCATGATTGCTCTTATATGATGTGGAATTCCGAGATGCAGTTGAGAGTTGTGGTCGTGGATTCTTTGACTCACTAGATCGACTGCAGGATGTCGTCCAGCAGCTTGCTCATACAACATGATGTCTTTCCCTTCAAAACAATGAATTCGGATTAGATCTAGGTGTAGTAACTAAAGTCAGAAAAATATTAAATAACATGAAAATATGTAACTAATACTAACCAAGGGTTGTCCTTGCATGCATATGCAATGGATGATCTAAATGCAATGAATGAAAGTAAAAAAGAAAATTAGAAGACACTCCCTTCACCCTTGTGCGATTGACATGTAGTGGAAGAAGTGGAGGCATAGGTGTACCTCCTGAACAAAAGGAATGGGGCTAAAGGAATAGGTTTTCTCTAGAGATTTCGGTAGGGCTTGGCCTGAGTTTCACTCTCTGAACAACCTCTCTCAGAAATCTCTCCAGCCTCTCGGATCTCAACGTCTCGGAGTCTATTTATAGACACTAGGATGGCAAATCTTATTGAAAAACAAGTCATGGAAGCTTCTAGATATTAAATCAGAATTTTAAATTCGAAAATTAGATATTTTAGCCTCATCTCTTATGGCACCAGCGATATACCAAGATATGTCGCCACAGAGACTGGCGACAGCCCAAAAGATTCTATTTTTCGACACAGAAAATAGACGAAAATATAACTTTGGGAGTAGTCACCGCTCATGGCAGCGTCAGGACATAAATATCACAATATTTAAAATTAAAATTCAAAAGTAATCAACCAAATATCTAGTAACAATATGTGACTCGTCTTGCTGATTTAAAATTCTTTCATAATTACTAGAATATTCTAGAAAATATTTGATTAAAAAATCAAATTTTAAATCTAAATCTAAATCAAATAATCTATTTTAAAGCTAACATCCCCTATAATTATGAGAATCATGTTAAATATATCTATAACTCATTCCACACTTGTAATTAATTAAATTTTTAGAACTTCATCACATGTTGAGATTATCTTTTTAAATTATATGCCATTCAAACATTCAAAAAGTCATAATTAATATCATATCTCATTTTTTAGCCATGATAAAAATATATGCTATTAAATCCAATGTCATCTGTTCTTCTAGAAATTTCTGAAATTATCTAGCAATGATAAAGATTTACATGATATTCCATAAATATTTAAGTATGTAGAAAATCTTAGAAATTAGAATAGTCATGGGAAAAATAATGATAATATTTATAGATATCCGATATATTATATTAAAGCCCGAGATGACAAATTATCTAGAGAAAAAACTCCAGGGTGTCAGTTGCCTGTATTTGTTGTGACAAGCATTGTCGTCTCCTACATTGGCATCTAGGTTCGTCGCCTGTCGCCAAGGCAACATCCTTGTCTCTTGCATTTTATCCCTTGTCTTTTATGTTAAATCCATAGAGATTCCTTAAAGGTCCAGAAAATACTCAAAAATTGAATGAAATCATAAAAATATCTTCTTTAAGTTCAAAGTACTCAAATCTGCCACCAATTTGAGTAAGGCTAGAGTATAGCTCTGCCACAACTATCGACTTACACCGAAAACATTCAAGGGACTCAAGCCTACCACTAGGTCGAGCTTGTTAGCTCTACCACAGCTAAAACCTTAAATCTAGTAAAATCAAGAATATTTTTAAAGAAAATCATGAAAAATATGGAAAATAAGTCAAAGATCCCTAACCACGTGATCTGGGGTGTCTCAATGGTTCCTATCCTAGATAGACTTTGAGAAATGTGAAAATGGGATATCTACAGTCTCGTGCTGTGGCTTTCTTCCCTTTGTTTCTTTTCTTCCTTTCTTTCTCTTTTCTCTCCCATGCCCCACTTCTTACTCCCGTTTTCCTTCTTCTTCTTCTTCTTCTCCTTCTCCTTCCCCCGTACAAGTGACGGGAGGGTGGGACAGAGTGGGATGGGAGGGAGAGAGAGTTGAGAGAGCCGAGAGGGAGAGAGGGAGCTAGGATGGCCGAAGAAGGGAGGAGACCACCATCACCTGCCACCATCGCGCCATCATCTCATGGAGGAGGAGGTTTTGCCATTTGTCATTTGTCACTGTTGCATCTTCAGTGACAAGTACACACCTTTTAGGTTTTCTTTTTTGTTTCTAAATTGATTTATAGGGGCATGATAGTGTGTGGTAGATGGTAGATATTTTTGTAGAATTTATTGAACATTTATTGGGCCATTTATAGCCAGATATGTGTTGGTGGGTGAATAGTGCTCACCCAGCATTGTTTCGTGTTTTCTTGTGCCTCGGGCATCGGATCATGGTAATTCTTATCTCAATTGGAAGATCTCGTTGAGAACTTCATTTTGATATATTGCATGCGTGGTTTGGTGTCTTCTTTGCGGGGTTGGGACTTTGGGTCTGGTTTTTGAGTGCCCTAAGATCGCCTAGTTCAATATGTCAAAATATTTCGATATGCCATTTTGGGGCTTCCAAAATGTCCCCTTAATCCCAGGTTCGGTCAATTGAATTTATTTGGTCTGTCGTTTTGGGTCTTGGGTGTTGATGTTGCACCTGGTCCGGTCAACTGGTCATGTTCGACACACCAGTTCAAGGGATTTTGGTAGACTATTTCCTAATCGATCTACCAAATTGGTCCCCTGAGCCCCTGGTTCGGTCGATCGATTACGTTTGGTATGCCAAACCAAACTTGGACCTTATTCTTAGATATTTGATGTGTTGATATATATATATATATATATATATATAATAAATATAATGGCATAAATGATTAGGATAATCATTAGAATGATTGTAGGATTTGCCTAAAATGAATTAGTAAGAGTCCACCTAGGGTATAGGTAGAATAAAAGATGATATAATTTAGCGATAATAAGTCAATCCCCAGATGGTTTAAAATAGACTTTAGGAATCATGATAACATCCCTAGATCTAGAGCTTGTATGGTTTTGTGTGTGATGCGTTCAATGTAGTATTCAGTGGCACTATGCTGGGTGTTTGACTCTGATCTGGCTATGCTCCCGAGTGATATAAGTCAGTAGGCATCTTACATAAGGGTGCTTAAGCATAGAGTTCTGGTTGTAGCTATTCTGGTGTGGTGTCTTCTCGGTGAATTTGATACCCAAATGGCGATGCTTTTGTTGGGTGTCTTGCTTGGGTTGTCGTCGTAGGTTGAGCAAGGTGCTCAAGAACTCTGGTGCTCCCAAGGTATGTTTTTTGGGCCTGACAAAGGAACTGTCCGGGCTACATTTTGTGGCGTTTTTTGAAAGAATATTTAAATAGTTTTCAAAATGGTTTTCCAAAGAGTATTGGAAAGGAAATGCATAGGTTTACAAATGGTTTTGGAAAAGGTTTTCTGGTTTTCTATTTGTGGTGGACCAATAGACCAAAGGGTCATGTTTTTGGGACCAGGGGATGTAGGCCACATTGCTGGGTAGTCGACTACGTCGCCTAGGTTGAAATCATGAGAACAAGAGGCCGAGCTTTATTCTTCGGATCCTTAAGGCATGACACTCCTCAGTTGTCGAGTACATCGCCTAGGTTGAAGCCTTGAAACCAAGAGGCCGAGGTACGTTCATCGGATTCTTGAGGTATGACACTCCTGGATTATCACTCACGAGACCAAGGCTGAGGTCCATGGGACAAGGTATTGGCTGGGCTTGGAGGTATGACACTCCATTTGTCCCAAGCACTGAGGCCTAGGGTACTATTTGTACACAGGGTATCATGGCAACAAACTCGGAAGGTATGAGACTCCTATGTAGCTGGATTTGATACCTTGGGAGTTACAGGTACTGAGACTTGTGGGTACCGCAAAAGGTGAGGTGACGCTCCCACTGACCTGGTACCGTGTAGAGGATGCCTAAAGGGCATACCCTGTGATTTGTCCTGAGAGAGGATAACTTGCCTAGGTGGGGTGAGCAACCTTCCTTGGAGGAGTTGGCTTTGTGAGGGTCTTACAGGTGATGGGACTACGAGATGGGTAGACTCCTCCACAAGGTGGTTGTCTGTGGCAGTGGACACTGTGGTCACTCCTCAGTGGACTACTTGCAGTACGACACGTTGTTTGTGGTTTTGCTGAGCCCTAGTTCAGGAGTTGGGCTGTAACAACCAGACTTTGAGTTGTTACCCAAAATATAACTACAATTTTTTTATAGTTACAATAATTACTTGCATCAAATCTAAAACTAAATCCAACACTAAACAACATAAATCAAAATACAGTTAACTGAATTAAATTATACTAAACACTTACCCAAAATCTTTGATGTGTGGTCAACTGACTCCATCTTCACGTGCCCTAGTAAACTTCTACTTCTATCTTGAACTTGAGAAAATACCGAACAAAACACACATGAGTGACCACTGAAAAGTCACCCAGCACACAACCCACTACTCTGGCATCTCTTCCAAATGCCGCACACAATCTCAAGCAATACTCTTTTTCCGCACAAGCAACACAGCTTTGAAATCATATCTTTTGAAAACTATTCTTTTCTTTTAAAAACTCATGCTTTTCTGAAATACTTTTCTTTTCTTTGAAAATCTCATGCTTTTCTCTGATGCATCTCTAGAGCATCTCTAGACAAGTTCCCAGGGCAAACACAAATCTCAAATCTAGCTAAAACACAAATCTTGGCAGGAACTAGTCCTAAAACTCAAGTCTCTACAAACTCTAGCCACTAGGCCTCTCTAATGTGTAGTACTACCGGACGCCAAGCAACTGACACCTGGCCACAAGCAATCCACCGAAGTGCAACTAACGATGTCTACATTGCTGTAGTGAAAGTTCCCATGTAGGGCATATCACCGCCTCAGCCAACAAGCCTCATTGTACTGGGACCACACTGGTCACTATTTCAACTAACACGGGGATGCGTCTCCTTTCAACACCCTTGGGTGTCCGGACACCTGAGGACTCTCTCAACCCAAGCCTTGCCAGCACCTAACAATCTCTGTCTCAGTCTCGACACCTATACTAACCAAGATGCAACATCCGTAAAATTCATTTTTGTAATTATTTACATTTTAATGATTTTTTTTTCTTGGACAGGTGTTACTGTTCAGAGGCTCGTTGTGTGGTTTTGTTCTTTTGGGCTTGGGGCTCGTGGGATGGCTTCTTTTGTGCGTCCTGGAGTGTTGTTTGGCACTATGCATTGTGGCACTGTGCGTATGAGGCTCGGATGTGGGGTCCGCCCAGTGGGCCGGTTGTTGTGGCTGGTGGTTGGGCGAAGTGGCTGGTGTGCTCATGCGGTATGTCGGTGGCTGAGACATGTAGGTGAGCACACTCCCAGCCACTGCGTGCGTAGGCTTTATAAGCCGCACCGCACTCCTCCGCCACTCGTCGCCGTCTTCTCCTTCTTTCTTCTTCTTTTCTCCTCCGCCTCGGGAGCATTCCCCTTCTTCCCCACCTTCCTTTCCCTTCCTCCCCACTCCTCCTTCTCCACCCCCTTCTCTTTTCCCCCATCCTCCCCTGCCTCCTCTGTTCCCTTCTTTCACGTGCCGACAGAGAGAGAGAGAGGGAGAGAAGCTATGGTGCTGTGGTGGCTTGTGGCGGCCTAGGAAGCTCCGAAGCAACATCCCTGAGGTCATGGTGCGGCCGTGGTCATGTGGGGTCGCTGGTGCTCGCCGGAGTCGACCGGAGATTGCTGGAGCGCATTTTCAGGTACGTATCCCAAATTTAAGTTGTAGAAATAATGTAAAATGGTAGAAATGCCTAGGATGCATGTAATCTAGGCTAAATTTAATGTTTTAGAATTTTTGAGAATTTATTGTGGCATTTATGGATATTTATACCGGTTGGTGTGTTTTGGGTCGTTTTGACCCTTTTGCCTGTGTGATTTTATATCTTGATGCATGGTGAATGTATTTTAGTTTTGTTTGTTGGGATTTGGAGTAGACTCAAAGGTATACATCTTATGTTTTATGCAAGATTTTTGTTGTTCCTTTAGGGGGTCCGATCTGAGATCCCAGTTGGGGCGATTTTGGACTGTAGGATTTGGGTCGTTTTCTATTTTTCGCTGAATTCGACATGCTGAACCATTTCGATATGTTGTTTTTCTGTCAGATTAGGTCCTCTTGTCGAAATTCGGTAGTCTAATTTTGGACAGTCACCAGAATCAAGAGATTTCGGTCGACTGAACCAATTTCGATATACCGATTTTGGCCTGAGTTTTGACCATTGACCTGATTCGGTCCACCGATTTAGATCGGTCTACCGAACCAGAATTTTTTGGCATACCGAACTTGTTTTCGGCATACCGAATCTGAGCCCAAACGATTTTATAAAATGTGTTTTTCAAGGACTTTCTGGATTGCTATGTTTTGTCCCAATGAGAGGGATTGTGGGCCGTCAGTGGTGGTCTCTTGGGACCCTTGATGCGCCGTTTTGCCAAGGTTTTGGAAGAATTTTCAAAGATATGAAAATGGTTTTGGAAATGGATTTCAACGAAATAGTTGGCCCGTTTTGGAAAATGTTTTCCTAGTTTTCTGTGTGTGGGCCAATATAGTGTGGGACCACGCCGTCAGGACTAGGGAATGTGACGACCTTCTCAGGTGGTCGGCCACGACTCCCTGTTTGAGGTCGAGGGCCAAGATACCTGAGGCTAAGGGGCATCGAGTCCTGGAGATATGAGACTCCTTGACTGTCGTCTCAAGGCTAGGGTTGTGGTCCGCGAGTTGAGGTGTCTTGTGGTATGACGGGGAGGTATGATACTCCTGGTATCGCTGTGAGCACTGAGGGTCAAGTGCCGTCGGGTGTGGAGGTATGACACTCCCTCCAGAGCACTGTGTGTGGAGGATGCCGTGACGAGATGGACCCTATGGTGGCCAGTGCGGGTGGGACACGTGCCCCGTAGCTGGTAGCAACCTGAGAGACAGGGCAGCCTTCCCAAGGAGAGGTTGGCTTTTGAGGGTTCTCCAGAGAGGGAGAATCGCGGGACGATGAATGCTCCTGCATAGGGTGGCCGTCACCGTGGCAGTGCAGAACGCTGTGGTCGCTCCTCAGCGGACTACGTGTAGCCAGAGTTAAGTTATCTAGCGTCGGGCTTCCCGACTCACATTATGTGGCTTTGGCTATTGAGGGACTTTACTTGTGGTTTTGGGCTAGCAAGGCCTCGATTGTGGCTTTGCCGGTGTAACACCCCGGTGCTACTCAACAGTACGAGAACTACCCAAATGCAAATAATTGCAACTAAGCAACAATATTAAACAAATAAAGCTCACTACCCAGACCTGTGTGCGGCAAACGTGGCTCGAACAGATGCACCAGACTGAAACTGCTCCAACACCCTAGCACCTGAAACAAGAAAGCACATGCGTGAGTGACAGGAATGTCACCCAGTACGTGCCCCAAAACCACACTAAAAGCACAG
>JAMKQA010145997.1:0-20701 GCA_024699735.1 Posidonia australis
AGTATTTCACTTGAACCAACATACAATTTAGATTATTTTAAGTTTGTATTATCATCTTTATTATGGGTAGGTCTATTTTTGTTAAATATCTAATAATATAACCTACACCCTCATCCTTAGGTATATCTTAAATCACAATATTTATTATAACATTTATTTTTAACTGTGGGATCTAACGTTACATGTTTTTAAACCCATGAGCTTTGCTTCCCAGGTTTTTTAGTTCCTGTAGATTGTGTTTGTGGGATTGTTGTAGTTTAGAGTTATTTTGACTCTTAGGTAGGGTTATAATCAAGGTCTGGGATGTAATCATGGTTTCCTATATTATAAAGATAATCTATTTTTAAGACTGAAAAAATTGATAATAAAAAAATCCCTAATCTAAAAAATCCAAAACCAAAAAATAAAGAGATTAGAAGTAAAAAAATAGGAGGGATTAAAAGTAAAGAAATTGACGGACTGTGGACACTGAGGTTGGATTGTTGGAGGAGGAGACTGGAGTCCTGAGTGTAAGATTGTTGTTGATAAAGAGTGAAGATCGGAGTCCAGAGTCAAACTTGTATTCCACACAAGGAAGAAGAGTTAAGACTTAGGAGTATTTGAGATTTGAGAAATTATGAGAGTGTGGAGAGATTGAGAATTGAGAATGAGAGGAGAAAAGTTGTGGAAAATGAGATGGATGAAGAGGTATTTATAAAAGTTGTGGTTTGTGGAAAAGAGGAAAAAAATAAAAAATAAAAAAGCCAAACGTTGGGCTACAATGTTTGAATCAACGTTCATGTAAATGAACGTTGAATTAAATGGACATTGGCAATGGTAGTTGCCAACGTTCCATGTTTTTATTTAAAAAAAAAATTGTGTTGGCCCGACCTGGCCCAAATTGGGCCTAATCTAGCGAACTGGGTGGGCCTGGGCCATAGGCCCAGCACGGCATGTGGCTCGTCTCGTGTAGGGCAGGGCCGACCCGAATTTTATTCGAGCGGAACTGGTCTGGACTAAATCACGGGCTGGGTTAAGCCATCTGATTTAATTTACATGTCTACCATTAGGAACAATAATGCTACAAAACTTCTCGAACCAAGCACGTAGACTCTGTTAGAGGTCATAAATTATTTTCTTGACAGACAAACCTGATGCTATCCTGAGCAATATATCCCAAAGGTTACTTCATAAACACTTGCTTTATAATATTACTATATAGGAAAGCATTCTTTACATCCAACTGACTAAGTTCTTTGGATTAATTTATGGTAATATAGAGATTGAATCTTATAGAGTTCAGTTGTGCTACTAGTGAAAAACTTTTATACAGTCAATGTCATACTCCTGTGTGAATCCACATGATATCAGATGAGCCTTGTACCATTCCATCATACCATTTGGCTTGTGTTTAACAATAAGCACTCATCGGTAAGTGACTATGTTAAACCTTGTTAGTCTAACAACCAAATTCTATGTATCACGTGACATTAATGCTTGCATTTCCTTATTCATAATTACGTTCGAATGAGGTAGTAAGAGAGTCTTTTGGTAATTCTTTGGAAGTGATTCAAAAGAAATGGACAATGCAAAGGCATGAAAAGTAAGGTGAAGTTTATCATAGGTAACAAAATTTGAAATAGGATGAACAATGATGGCATATGTACCTTTTTGAAGGATAATTGGTATGTTGAGGTTTGTAGGTGTTGGATTTACAGACGTTGAAGAAATTGTGACTGAAGGTGATAAAGGAGATCGTTGGCGTCAATGATATACCTGATCATGTGACAATTAGGTAAATTAGTTTTCCAATCAGATGCTTGTATTTGTATTTGCCAGTATCTTCAAGAAATAGTGACGAATTATCCCAAAAGTTTAGGCTTTGATCAAATGAAGTGGTATTTGGCTTGCACCTTAGTAAACTTGTCTCCTACAAGAGGCTTAACGTATATTTCCTTTAAGACAATGTCATTCTGTCCCTAGTGCAAACACGCTTAATGCTCAAGAAGTATTTAGGCCTGCTCATATTCTTCGTGGCAAAGTGTGCCTATAAGTAATCCTTTGTTCCTTGAATGCCTGTAATATCATTGCTTGTTAATAGAATATCATTTACGTATACAGTAAGTATGAGATAATTGTTATTTGTTCGTCTATAAAATACTGAATGATCAACAATACAACGTCGAAAGTCACTAGTAATAAAAATACTGTTAAAATTCTCGAATTGGACACGTAGGCTTTACTTGAGGCCATAGATTACTTTCTTGAGTCGACAAATCTACTTGATGCTCCTCCTGAGCAACATATCCAGGAGATTGCTCCATAAATCCTTTCTCTATAATATAACCGTATATGAAAGCATTATTCACATCCAACTAATTAAGCTTCTAGGACTAGTTGATAGCAATTGAGAGAATGACCTGTATGGAGTTCAGTTGTACTAGTGGTGAAAAATTCTCTACATTGTCAACTCTATACTTTTGTGTGAATCCACGTGCTACCAGACAAGCCTTGCACTTGTCCACCATACCATTTGACTTGTACTTCACAATAAACACCCATTAGTAAGTGACTATGTTAGACCTTGTAGGTTTAGGAATCAGATCCTACGTGTCACATGGCATTAATGTTTGCATCTTCTCATCCATAGCTGTCTTCTAATGAGGTAGCAAGAGACACGGTAGTTCCTGGGAAGTGACTCAGAAGAAATGGATAATGCAAATGTACAAAAAGGATGGTGAAATTTATCATAGATAACAAAATTTGAAATAGGATGAGTAGTGGTCGCATTGGTACCTTTTTGAAGGGTAATTGGCATGTTGACGTTTGTAAGTGGCAGATATGTTGAAGTAGTGGTTGGAGGTGATGGAAGAGTTCGTTGACGTTAATGATATACCTGTAAAGGACGAGATATCTTTTTTTCCACAGTAGTAGAGTCAACAACATCAGGACTCTACTAGAGAGGGTAAAGGAATGCTCTTTGACAGATAGTCAACACTATCATAGAAACTTTTAGTCTCAAATAAGATAACATCTATAGACACAATATACTTCTTAGTGGATGGAACAAAACACCTATACTCTCGTTGGGTACGAAAGTATCCAACAAACATACATCGAGGAGATTGTAGAGCCAATTTATTAAGATTTTGAGTCAAATTCTGAACAAAGGTAACACACCCAAAGACTCGTGGAGGAAGAGGGAAGATTCTATTGGGGATTGTCTGTTAGGATTTGTTTTTGTAACAATGGATTGGATTACAATGTGGTCTCACCTCAACATGCTTCGGTGTGGTCTAATATGATTTTCAGCAATTTATTGAAAACATATGCATGATTCAGTATAAATCAAAAAATTAGTAAGTTCTATTAATAGTTTTGAGACAGTAGATTACTGGAAAATTTTAAAATTGAATAAGAAAGCAAACTCACTGTGACGGCAGTCCTCTGATTAGCGTCCATCTAAGAAGTCTTGGAGGAAGAGATGCACTACAACACAATATATAAAAATCTCTCAGATCCTTAGCCTAAAGTCCATCACCCCACATGATTCTTCTCTTCCTTCCAAGCCACCTTGTCCTCCTAAATGCACAGGGAAGAGTTCTGCACTTCCATTTATGAATTTATTTTTCTCTTAAATTATGTTGAAAGATTAGATTAAAAATCAATATTAATTTATTGAAAATGCTGATATTGTATGTTCTCAAAAAAAAATATTGATATTGTAATTGACAAACTTCATCTCATTTTTCCAACCATTAAAGAGCTATATTTAAATGCATAATGATATGTTATGTTGCAATTTCCAATAAGAAAAGAAGACTTTAGTAAAACAATAGTAAAGAGATAATCAACTAATAAGAGGTTGACGATGATATAAACTGATAATCAGATTGATCATTATTTGATGAAGTCCTTAGTTGAAGTGATATAACATTTGTAACTTTGCAAGTTTTTAAAGCAAGTATAGAACTATATTTTGCAAAGTATTTGCTCTTAAATAATTTTTGTTGGCTTAAATAGGAAATACATGCTTATTCTACATTTACATCCAGCCATCCAGGTTATCCTATTCTGTAATCAACAGGCAAATTACCAATTCTGGTGACATGATTTATGTTCTTTTGAGTATTGTATGAGAAATGATCAATTGACCTGTGCTTTGATTCATTCATATGTGATTGATAGTCATTAGGTTCTCTCTTTTTCATTTAAAATATTGTTTTGTCAACTAAATAGAACCTTTCATTGTAAGTGTAGGTTATTCCTTTTCTTTTTACAGGGTTTAGATGTGATTTTAATAGCTTATTTTTTTGCTACAGGAAGAGGCAGAGTTAAAAGCATTTCATAAACAGCTAGAAGAGGACAAAAAAATAATTATAGCAAGATGTAATTTAGTTGAACTGCACAAGGTATCTTTGAAATATTTCTATGACTATTTATGACCGAAAAGGGTATGGCATACGTCTTCCTATAAGAAAAGTTTGAAGTGTTATATGACAAGTTTTTAGTTCAAATTCATGCTTATGGTTTCTACACACAATGTGATCCCTAACTTTTCGCTTGGTATAGTATAAGCTGTGATAGCTTCTATACTTAAGCTGATTGTATTTTCTCGTTTTGTCCATATTATAACTTAATATATAGCTTTTTTTGCAAAAAGTTGGCTTTTGTTTAAAAGTTGTAGTCCTAAACATAGTTCTAGATGGAGCTTAGGATTGCATTTGGATGGGTATTGTAAGTGAGCTTCTGGTGTGGAATCAATGGCTGTGTGCTTGATAAAAGAAAAATAACCACTATCCCCAACAGACAATCAAAAGCTGTTTTGCAGAATCTCTTTTTCCAAAAAGCTTTAGGCCTTGTTTGGAACTCTGACTTTTGGCTAAAAATGCTTTTCTAAAAAGCAGTTCAAAGCAGATTTTTCTTCTGGAGTTTTTTCTAAAAAGCAGTAAACATCTTTTTTGTAGTTTGAACTAAAAAAGTCGATGACAGAAAGACTGTAATATATAGATTTTGGTAAAAAGGTTGTTTTTAATTAAAAGTAGTAGTTCTAAAAGCTGTTCCCAAATGCAGCCTAAGGCTCCTGTTGGAAATGATTTAGCTTGTTATATTCCCTCAAAGGAAGTTAAAATGGTATTGTAAAGTGAGAGTTTAATTTTCAAAGAGATGTATGTGAAATTCATAGAAGTTTGATTGGAAGCCGTTCTCATGTTAAACTGATTTTAGGGCAGAATTTTGTTTCCAAATGGAGCTTAAATATCTTTGCTTCCTTGATGTTAACTAGCAGATCAGAAGATACACATTCTACAGAATGGATGCTGTTACAAGAGAAAAACCAAAAAGGATCTCTATTGATTAGTGAGGAATACATATATATAGGTATTAGACACCTATGGATATATGGATATCCAATAACTCGTTTAACTACAAAAACTATCCCCACTTATTCTAACACTCCTCCTCAAGCTGGAGCATACATATCAACCATGCCCAGTTTGTCACATAGAGACTCAAACACACCTACTGCAAGACCTTTGATGAAGATATCTGCTAGTTACTCTGAAGAGTGCGTATATGGAGTAGATATAACTCCATTCATAACCAGATGTCTCACAAAGTGGCAGTCAACCTTGATGTGCTTTGTTCTTTCATAAAAGGTGGGATTGTTTGCGATAAAGATCGCAGCTTGATTATCACACCTCATAGACATAGGTACCTCAATATCACACCCAAACTGCTCAAGTAGTGACTTCACCCACATCATTTCACACGTAGTCTGAGCCATAGATCTGTACTCTGCCTCTGCAATAGACTTGAACACCACATTTTGTTTCTTGCTCCTCTAGGTGACCAAATTACCTCCCACATACGTACAAAAACCTGATGTGGATTTTCTATCACCTTTATCACCTGCATATCCTGAATCTGAGTAGGCCTCAACTCTGATGTGATTATTTTTCCTATATACCGGACCCTTTCCTGGCACCCCTTTCATATAAGATAAGATCCGAAGAGCACCTGTCCAGTGTACCCTCCTAGGCTCATGTATAAACTGGCTCAGAAGACTGACTGCATAAGAAATATCAGGTCGCATCACTGTCAAGTAAATGAGTTTGTCAATCAGCCTACGGTATTGAGCAGGATCCTCTAGTGGCTCTGAGCTGCTATCCTAAAAAGATAGTGACTGCTCGATAGGAGTGTTTTCTGGTTTACATCTTAGAAGGTCTGTCTCCTCTAAGAGATCTAATATATACTTCTTCTGTGATAGAGCCATCCTACCATGTCCATATGCAAACTCGATCCCTAGAAAATAGCAAGGCTTTCCCATGTCTTTGGTCACAAAGTGTCTGTGAAGATGAGCCTTTACCTCCGTAATTCCTCCTGTATCACTCCCAGTCACTAGAATGTCATCCACATATACAGCCAGTATGACACAACCACGACCAATGCGCTTATAAAACACTGAGTGGTCTACTGCACACCTATGAAAGCCACCATCAAGTACTACCTGGCTAAACTTCTCAAATCACGCCCTGAGACTTTGCTTTAGTCCATAGATAGCCTTCCGTAATCTGCATACACAATCCTCTCCCTGAGCAACGTACTCCGGAGGCTGCTCTATCAAGACTTTCTCAGTCAGATCGCCATAGAGGAAGGCATTTTTGACATCAAGTTGGCATATATCCCAGGAATTATTCATTGCAAGAGACAACAGCACCCGAATAGAATTGCGACGAGCAACCGGTGAAAAAGTTTCCTTGTAATCGATGCCATATGTCTGAGTAAAACCCCGAGCAACTAGTCTAGCCTTGTATCTGTCAATGTGCCATTTGCTTTGTATTTGATAGTATACACCCACTTGCAGGTGACTACTGTAGTCCCAGCAGTGCGAGTCACAAACTCCCATGTGCCACGACTAGTAAGTGCCGCAATCTCCTCATCCATAGCAGCCTTCCAATGTGGAAGAGAAAGTGCCTCCTCGTAATTCCTGGGAATGGTCTGAGAATGTAGGGACATGGCAAAACTACGGAAACAAGGGTGTAAAGCATCATAAGATACAAAATGAGAAATAGGATGAACAGTACACGAACGAGTACCTTTTCGAAAGGCTATAGGCATGTCTGCGGAACTAGTGGGCGGATTTGCATTTGCAGAGGAGGATGGTCCGTCGTGAGGAGGTCCTGGAGGATGCTGCCGTCGACGATATACCTGCAAGGATGAAGACACTGGTGGTGGAACGGTCGATGTAGACTGAGGATTAGCATGTTGCAACTCGACAACCGAGGGAACAAGGATAGACACACTGGACTGTGGAGGAGCACTGTAATATGGTTCAGACTCGAAGAAAGTAACATCTGCAGAAACATAATACTGACGAGTGGGAGGATGAAAACACCGATAACCCCTTTGACTTCACGAATAACCGACAAAAACACACTTGATTGCACGTGGAGACCGTTTGTCCAATCCAGGGGAAAGGTCCTGAACAAAGGCCACACACCCAAACACCTTCAGTGTCAGATTAAATAAGGTGGAGTCTGGTTGTAAACGACGAAGTAGAACCTCCCTACTAAGTGGGGTAGCAGGCATCCTATTGATAAGGTAGGTAGCTGTAAGCACAGCATCAGCCCAAAGATGTTTTGGAACCTGTATATGCACCATAAGTGTACGAGTAACATCTAGAATGTGCCTATGTTTACGTTCTGCAACCCTATTTTGCTATAAGGTATAAGGATAGGATGTCTGATGGATGATATCCAGTGAGGCACACATAGAAGTGATGTTAGAATGCATGAACTTAAGTGCATTGTCAATTCTCAAAAACTTGAGAGTCACATAAAAATGATTCTTTATTTCATTAAGAAAATTTCTGAGTACATCATAAATATGATTTCGATCTTTCAATAAATATACTCAGGACACTCTAGAAAAATCATCAACAAAAACAATATAGTACCTATGACCCGATACAGACTGGACTCTAGATGGACCCCATACATCACAATGAACCAACTCAAATGCTGTGCTACTAGACGCAAGACGCAATTGTTTAAACGAAGCACGATGGTGTTTACCTAACTGTCACGATGTACTATCAAAACGAGACACAGACTGCCACAGTAAGGCCTGTTGGAGTTTTTGAAGAGACAGATGTCCTAGTGTATGGTGCCACAAGGAAGAAGACTCAACAGTAGATGCTGTAGAAGCGAAGCCTTGAGGAATCTCATCACGAACTAGCAGGTACACTCCATTTCCTCGATCACGGCCTAAACCAATCCTTCTCCCCGTCTGTAAATCCTGAAAGGTATAGTGAAAAGGGGAAAAAGTCACACTACTTTTGAGCTGTTTTGTAATAGCACTAATTGACAATAAATTTATAGGGAAATCAGGGACAAACATGATACTCTCTAGTGGTAACTGTGAAGAGGCGTGGACCACTCCCTCACCAGAGACTGGGCAAGTTCGGCCATCACCAATCGCGACAGTCTGAGTATCAAATAACTGAGATAATTGTGTAAATAAACTACGAGTACTTGACATGTGGGAGGAGGCACTGGAATCAATGATCTAGGAGGAGTCTATCGAGGCAAATAGGACACTAGTACCTAAAGTACTGGCTTGTGTGGTTGTGGCAGTGGAGTTAGTGACCTTTAGCTGCTGAAGCCGCTCGTAATCAGCCTGTGATACAGTGAATGTCGGTGGTTCAGTAGTAGTAACAGATATGGGGGCCTCTGTAGTCATATTAGACGTCTGAGGACGACCAATAATATCCCAGCATCGCTCAACTCGGTGACTCAACCGTCCATCGTGTATACAATGTGGCCGTCCTCCGGTATCGCCACGACCACGTCCTCCTCGTGCATCACCACGTCCACGTCCACGTCCACGGGTGACCGCCATGGCAGAAGGCTCTGACACTGTATGAGAAGTAGCAGTAGACACTCACATAGCCTTGCCGAACGTGGTATGAAGATCTGGTAGTATATCAGCAGTCAATACCTGTCCTCGAATCTGTGAACTGAGATCTGGATTTAGGGCAGAGAGAAACACAACAACCGCTAGTTCTTCACGGTACTGACGTAGGCGGGTGATAGCAACCGTCAGAGGCTGATGAATATCCAACTCCTCTAGTAAGGCTCGAAGAACAGTGAAGAGATCCTAAACAGATCTGTCCCCCTATCGTAGAGTGAAAAGCTGCTTATAAATCTTATAAACTCTGGAAATATTCTTTTCATGCCCATAAGTGAGTCAAAGAGTATCCTAAATCTTCTTTGCTAGCCGCAATGATATGACACCACGCGTAAATCCAAGTAATAACCGCCGCATCATCGGCTAACCAATCTTTATAAAATGTCAGATTTGATATCTAGAGGAGGATCTGTAAAGTGCTTCACTTTTCTGTGTGCCAAAACAAATGTCTTAAAACTCTGGGACCACAGATGATAGTTAGGGCCAGAAAGTTTCTCAGAGGTACCACTCATGTTTTTAATAAACGAATCATGGGATGACATCCTCACTGATTTTCACGAAAAAAAAAAGACTAATTGCTCACCACGGTGTGTGGATGTGACGTATCCATACACAACACCAACTGGAGACTGGAGAATGGCCTAAACATGGTCATGAGGGGCTGGACTGCCTTAACAAGTGGACGGGAGAGACAACCAGGCATCTCCGGTGACACAACATGCGCCAGTGACGCCGTACGGCCAGCGATGGCGGCGAAACGGCCGGCGGTGGACTGCAGGCCACGTACGGGCCTGCCGGCGGTGGAGGAGACCTTGGAGCATGTAGGCAGGAGGTCTGGAGGTAGCGGGAGGGCAGTAGGGGAAGTCCGGCGCAGATCAGGCGACCGACGGCGAGTACGGCGTAGGTCAGGCGGCTAGGGTTTTTTTGTGGTTTTCTCCCTATGCTTTGGTACCATGTTACAAGAGAAAAACTAAAAGGGATCTCTATTGATTAGTGAGGAATATATATATATAGGTATCAGACACCCATGGATATATGGATATCCAATAACCCGTTTAACTACAAAAACTATCCCCACTTATTCTAACAGATGTATTTCCAAATGTTACAGAAGTTGTGAAACAATTTTTCTAGGTTGCAACAATGACAACGATTTTTAGTTAATCCACATTGTGTGTTGTCAGCAACATGAGCCCATTATCTCCAGCTATTTCTTTCAAATGTTTCTTCTATTGAATTATTCATTCTTAAATCCTTTTTCACTATTCCCATTGATGTATCTTTAAGCCTTTCTCTACATCTTCCAACTCCAACATGTAAGACAGTTACTGATTAAATTCACCTATTTGTCTTCTTTAAATGTGGCCCACGCACACGTAATAATTCTCTTATTTTATCCTCGATTTGTGCTATCCTCACCCTTTTACACGTCGATTTATTTATTTATCTCATAAGGTATTCCCTGCTCATCCATCTTAGCATTCTCATCTTAGTTACACTTACTTTTAATCATGTTTTTTTTCTACAGTTCACCACCATAATCTGTACAATAGAGTATAACCGATATTATAATTGTCTTACAAATTTTTTCTAGAGGTACTTCTCCTCTTCATCTTTGATAATGCACAAAATTCTAGAGGCACTTTTCCATTTCATCTATCCTACTTTATTATGTGGGAGATATCTTCTTTATTATCGCCATTTTACTCATCTAAAATATCATGTTTAGGAATCTCATGTACGTATAATGTTGCACCCTCATTTCTATTTCTTGTACTAGTAAACCAACATTTCATATATTTGGTCTTAGTCATGGTTAGCCACAATTCTAACTTAGAACTTAGACGCGATCTTTATACTATTCCATCCACTTAGACCATATGATATGCAAATCACAAACAGATAGGGATCTCTCAAACTTATTTAGCAAGTTCATCCATAGATAAGTAAAAAAGATAGGGACTTAAAGTTGATCTTTTAGGCAAGCCTGTGTTTACTAGGGATCTTGTTGTTGCTATGCTTAACATTTTGTAACTAGTCACACCTGTGTCTTGAATGGTCAAGCAAGAAAATTTTTATTTCAAAGAAGACAAGGAAAACCAACTCAGTCTTATCCAGAAGATAAGGAGGTAAAGGCAAACAAAAACAATAGTTCAGAAAGGAACGACAAAAAACAGAAATAAACAATGAAACACAGCCTTAAGCGGGATCCCACCCATTACAAGGCAACCAAGACTTCCAACTAGGCTGAGCTTCACTCACAAATGTGTTATGACAGTCCTGAAGATGCTCTTCTTCTAGTCAAGATGATTAAGGAAATGCCCTTGAAAATTCTGTGATTTTGTTCGAGCCATCGAGCCCACCAAATTGCATGGGGAAGCATTTTCAACACCACCTCCTGAGTCCCATCTTCCCCCAACACGCCTCCTTTTCATCCAGTGGGCCCAAAATCTGCTAACGTAAATCCTTACCATTGAATCTAGTCCCAATAAATTCAGCCACCATCAACTGATGGAGGAACAACAAAAAAATAAATGCCACCAATCTTCATCTTCACATAAACAAAAAGAATATCTACTTGCCATTTGGAATCCACGTCGTTTCAGAACACGTCTGTGTAAGAGTTGCCATGCAAAAAGCTAAATCTTTTTTTTACATAAAATTTCCATATTAATTTAGTGTACTCAATCCACACATTGCTACCTACAATAACTTGAAATAAAAATTTAATGAAAAATTGACCATTTTTATCCCACTACCACTTGATTGAATCCAAAGTAGAAGAGATAAGTGAGGAGAGAAGAGCAACAAAAAGTCACTAATTTCAGTATCACGGAGATCCCTTATAAATCGAACATCCTAAACAATCCTTACCTAGGGATGCTTAAAATACTCATGAATTCTCACTGAAGGGACGGCCACATCATCAAATAATGCTGGAAAGAATTTTAGTGCAACCACTCCTATCCACCTATCTTCCCAAAACCTAACTTAGTTCCAACTCCTCAATGCCATCACTATCCTACACTTCATTGCATCCTCAGCCTCCAATATACCCCACCATACTTAGACATTCTTCCTCTTGATCTCCCCACGAACACTAATAGGCTTCCTTTGTACCATTTACCAAGAATGACTTTCTGCCACAAGCAAGAACCATTTTCTCCTCCTTGACCAAGTCTCCACAACCACTTTTCTAGTAGTGCCAAATTGAAAGATATGAAATCTCACAGGTCAATTCCACCTTATTTGCGAGGATAACACACTTTATTCCCCGCTACAATATGAAACCTGTCAGACACCTTTTTACCTCATTTCCAAAGAAATCTATTCATGACGCCTTCCAATCTATTTGCCATGGTAACTGGATTGCAGATGATCGAGAGATAATACATAGGGAGGTTTGTGAAAAATTCCACCTTGCACCTTTGAAAATCTGCCTCATTTTTCACTTACTAATCATCAACACACATCCCAATAACTGTGGATTTGTGAAAATTTACCTCCAAGCTTGTGATCATCTCAAAAAGTCCCAACACAAAAGTCAAATTAATAAATTGCTGGTGTGATGGCCCACAAAATACCATAGCATCACCTACGTACCGGAGGTGAGGAACCAATCTCGTTCTCCTACTGGGGCTTTGTCATAAGGCAAAATGGTCGTTTGCTTCTTACATGTTAGATCCGATTAATTATAAATTCAATGGTATTTTGCAATCACTGAAATTTCTGTTATTTTTTTATTTGTTTGCATTTGAAAATTCTGACAACACGTCTCAAAATATACCTTTCAAAGCATTAGAATCACAAAAAAGGTCATGAAATTTTAATTTTTTTCTATGACTTTTTCAGTTAAATAAACAATGCATTTGACCCTAAATGCACCCATATACATTGAAAGCTGATCCTATATAAATATATAAAGAGAGTAATAGAAGTGACTTCATGTTCATGGATCAATTCCTTTTTCATAGTTTGAACAATTTACATAATTTAAGAAAGTTTCATAATTTAAAAAATGTAAAATCCCAATGTTTTTTTTTAAACAGAAAATAGTCTCTACATGGATTGAGTCTTTAAATGTATATTGAAAAAACGTGAATTTAAATGGAAGTTTATGAAAAAATGGTCGAAACTAAAAAAAATAAATATAACATGCATATAACCAACAACATTCAACAAATTGGCTCAGTATATGGAATTATTATTCAAACACAAGTAATTTAATTCAACCACAAGTGAAATTATCATTCAACCATGACTATGTAATTATCATTTAAGCACAATAATTCAAAAACATAGATAAAATAACTAAATACGTGACAAACACAAGTAATCAAATAAGTACCTAGATAATCAAATTTTGCCAATGGCAAGAAGACGCTAATATTATATTTAAAAATGACCATATTTTCTCAAAAAAGGGTATCATGTAAAAAATATTTAAATGGAGTTTGAACTGCCGTTTTTTTCCATTTTTTGGAACATTGCAAAAATCCGTATGAATAGAAATTCTGGTTTCTTGGATTTTAAATGCAAAATAGTGACCATGGAAGTTGAGCACTGTATTGCTTCTTTGAAAACCTTATTTATCTAAACTGTCAGTGCTTCTTTTAAAACCTTGTTTATCTAAAATGTCGGTGCTTCAGGGACACCCTGACCTTGCTAGAGTTGTATGGCTATTCTAGTTGTGTATGTATGTCGTACGCCACTTCTTAAGAATGTTATCATTTTTTTTCAATTGATTTTTCTTTTAATGCTTATAGGTGTTACATAAACATCAGCTATCATGTTTGGAACTTCTATATGTAAATACAGATGGTGTGATCTTGACGAAGCAAAGTAAGAACATATTTTACGTTTTGAAAAATCATCTGACTTACTAATTTCTGTTTTTCCAGTTGATTGTGTTGTTTCTATCATACTGTTAAGTCCATGTTCAAGTGCGAAGATAAGATTTACTTGTATATGATTCTATGTTGTGCTTTGATGGACAGGGTGGAAACTTTAATGATTTATAAACTAAAAAATATATAAACAGCAATGGATGATGAAAGGATGACATAAGAGATGGTTCATCTTTACAGTATCACCATGGATCTTGATGTGCATGGTATTCAAAATTTATAACTCAAATGCATCATAATTCAACTATTGTATGCTCAGAAGCTCACAAACTTTGGCATATATATTACAAAAATAACAGATGGATTCAAAAAGAACACAAAAGGTGTAAGAAACAAAATTAATAGGTGGCGTAATCAAGATTCAAGGCTAATCTTGATATGATATGTCTTGATGCAAAGTCCATTTATATTTTGCTGATGGATGTCTGCGTTTCCTCAAATTTTTTATTCATTAGACCTGCCATCTGGTACATTGCTGGTAGAAGTTGCCGGTTGCATGGGAAAGGGGGTCGTGACTTCAAATCCTGACCCTAAACTCTAATAGACTTAGTTGAGTCCCTGCAGATCCATGGCTAGACGTTCTAATGGCCAGCAGACCTATTGCAACTTGGTGCAGTAATAAGTTTGATTAGGATCAACTACTTATTTTTAGTGCATGCTTGGATGAGATTCCCCTTTTTCTCTTCTTCTTGCATTCTTTTCATCTTTTATTCCTGTCTTCTTTTCAAATGTGTTGCTTCAAATCCCTTTTCTATCTACATATGGTCAGATTGAGATTTATTTGTGTCAAGGATCCGAAATACTCTACGACTGATTACTAAGCATGGAACTTACCGTGGCTCGCAGTGTTATGATTTTTTGTCTTGTCAAGAAGATCTGTGATACCCTAAAACAGATGTATAGATATGAGAAGAACATCTCTAAGGTCTTTGAGATCTACGAGTAGATTTTTACCTTGAAGATGGGAGACAGTTCTATACAGGATCACTTTGGTGTGCTCTGGGCATTACTTGATGAGCTTGATTTGTATCAATTTTTTACTTTTGATATCTCTACGATGCGTTGATATCGCGAGGAGCTTGTTGTTGCAGCTTATCTGTCTGGACTGACCTTGGAGATCTCATCATAGGTTCGAGGCTAGATTCTTGGAGCAGATTCTACTCCCAATCTAGAGAGCACATTTGCTAGGGTATTTCGTGTTTCTACAGGTGTATTTATATCTACTACTAATCATTTTGCTATAGTTGCTCGTGGTCGTGGTCACGGTCGCGGTTGCAATTCTGACAGAGAAGGAGGAGGTCGAGGATGAACTGATGGTAGAGGTCGGACCTTGTGTGAGCACTGTGGTCGTACTAATCACAGATTTGATCGATGCTGGTAAAAATTTGGAAAGTTAGAATGGACACAGGCTTCCACAGAGGTACCACATACATCTACAGATAATCCTATGACCAATACACCGCCAGTGACACTATCTAAGGAGGAGTATGTTCAGTTCCTTCAGTATAGAGAGGCTCAGTCTTCCTCTGTCATTGCATCTTATACTACTGTTTCCACCTCAAGTATATCTGATTTGTTAGTCTCTAGAGATAGTTCTTGGATTATTGATTCGGAGCATTCTCTTACATGACAGATAGTCGTGATCTTTACTTCTGTATATCCCAGTTACCTGCTATAGTTACCTGATATTAGATTTGTTTCTATAGTTGATGGTCGAACTTGTTGGGTGCCTGGACAAGGCACTATTTGTACTACACCTCAGTTAACTTTAGACAAAGTTTTTTATGTGTCTGAAATTTCTGTAAATCTTTTGTTCATTAGCTCCATTACTAAAAATCTGAATTGCTGTGTGACATTCTTCCCTTTTCACTGTACCTTTCAAGATCTGCAGACAGGGAAGAGGATTAATTTGGGACGTGACAAAGGTCATGGAGTTTACTTGCTAGTTAAATATGAGGTACCTCAAGACGTTGCATCACTAGCTTCCACCAATGAATCATTCATCACATGGCATCATCGATTAGGTCACCTGTCTCTTTAGAAACTACATACTCTTCCTTGATTGTTTGTTTCTTCTTTTCAGTGTGAGTTATATGAATTAGGTAAGCACCATCGTGCTACCTTTCGGAGTCTACGTTTAGTTAAGAGTAAGAGTCCTTTTGATTTAGTGCATTGTGATGTTTGGGGTTTTGCCAGAACATCTTCTGTGTCTAACTATAAATATTACGTTGTCTTCAGTGATGACTTTACTCATGTTTCATAAGTGTATCTTTTGAAAGGTAGAGTCAATGTGTTTGTCATTGTTAAGAAATTTTTCATGAAAATAAAGAATCACTTTTCTGTTTTTCCAAATTTTTTTCGCACTGACAATGCTTTAGAATTTATTCAAACATGTCTTCGCCTTTACTGTAAATCTCTTAGTGTTATGCAACAACCTCTTGTCCACATACATCTCAACAAAATGGGATGGTTGAACGTAAACATTGTCATATACTTGATGTTGCCGATCACTCACGTTTGAAATACATGTTTCTAAGTATCTTTGGTTTGATGTTGTCTTGACTGTCTCATATTTCATCAATCGCATGCCATCTACCCCACTTGGTGGTAACATTCCCTTGCAGAGGTTTCGTTCTGATGTGGATACTTTTCTTCTAACTCCTAAAGTGTTTGGTTGTGTTGCGTTTGTTTAGGATTTAACTTCAAACCTGGATAAACTTATCCCAAGGTCTGTTCGTTGTGTGTTCATAAGATACTCTCGTACTCAGTGTGACTATCGTTGTTATATTTCTACTATAAGGAAGGATATTGTATCAGCTGATGTTACTTTTTTTGAGAATCAAAGCTTTTTTGGTGATACTACTTTAGTTTCTGAGAGTATACCTTTATCTTCTGTGGTTGAGCTTAGGGAGACGAATGTCATTGATACCCGTACTACTGAAACAAAGATATCTGGTACTTTGTAAGTATATTGAGGACGGCCACGTCCCTTTATATGCAAGACGTCTTTATCATCTATAGATCTGTCAACCATAGACCTTCATTTGCGTATTGTCATTAGGAAAGGTACACATGTTTCCTCAACTGTATATTCTATTTTTTATTTTGTGAGTTATGAACGCTTTCATCCTTCCTTTTGTATATTTGTCCTGTCTATTTCTTCTGAATCAATTCCTAGGAACTACCAAGAGGCAAGTCTAGTACCACAGTGGAAAGCAGCTATGGATAAAGAAATGCAAGCTCTTATGTCTCGTAGGACATGGACACTTGTTCTTAGACTAGAGGGAACCAATGTAGTTACTTGTAGATGGGTTTTTGCTATTAAATACAAACTGAATGGTATGATGGATAGGTACAAAATACGCCTAGTAGTATGAGGATTTACACAGGAGTATGGCATTGATTATTCTGAGACATTCTCTGTTGTTGCTAGATTGAACTCCATCAGAGTCATTCTGTCTATGGCCATCAATAAGTCCTAAAAATTCTGCCAACTAGATGTCAAAAATGCGTTTTTGTATGGTAATCTTTTTGAGTAGGTGCATATGGAGTAACCTCCTGGTTATGTTGCTTAGAGGGAGAATTAGGTGTACTTACTTAGGAAAGCTATTTATGGGTTGAAGTAGAGTTCATGAGTTTGGTTTGAGAAGTTCAACAACATTGTCTTCACTTGTGGTTTTCTTCATTGTGTTGTAGATCATTTTGTTTTCTATAGGCGAACAGATTGTGGTTGTGTTTTGTTAGCTGTATGTGTAGATGATATTCTGGTAATAGACAGTGATGCTACTGGTGTTCAGGAGACAAATGATCATCTACAGAAGTATTTTGTGACCAAGGATATGGGTAAATCTAAGTATTTCTTAGATATTGAATTTGCCTTTGCTGGTGCTAGGATGGTATTATCACAGAGGAAATATGCATTAGATCTCTTGTAGGAAATTGGGTTTTTGGGATGTATACCTGAAATTACTCCTTTTGATCAGAGCTTGGACTTCCGGGATAGCTCTTCACCCTTGTTGGAGGATGTTGGCAGGTACAGAAGGCTGATTTGGAAGTTGATCTATCTCACAGTTACTTGCCTAGACATTGCATGCGTTGTAGGGATCTTTAGTTAGTTAATGCAGGAGATAGAGGAGATAGGAAGTTTACCTCTGGATATTGCACATATGTTGGGGGTAATCTAGTTGCGTGATGCAGTAAAAAGCAAAGTGTTTTCTCTCGATCTAGTGCAGAAGCTGAGTATAGATCTATGGCTCAGATTACTTGTAAGATGATGTGGCTTTGTTCTCTTCTGAATGACTTGGATCTTTCTACTACTGTACCTATGTCCATGTACTGTGACAACCAGGTTATCATTTATATTGCTAATAATCCCACTTTTCATGAGTGCACCAAATATATAGAGGTAGACTGTCATTTTATTCAAGAAATGGTGATAC
Source organism: Posidonia australis (assembly GCA_024699735.1). Classification (NCBI taxonomy): domain Eukaryota; kingdom Viridiplantae; phylum Streptophyta; class Magnoliopsida; order Alismatales; family Posidoniaceae; genus Posidonia; species Posidonia australis. The sequence goes on from JAMKQA010145997.1 coordinate 18,296, forward strand.
AAGGAGTTGTATCTACTCCCTACACAAAGTCTTCTGATCAGTATGCTGATGTCTTTACTAAGGGACTTAATGTTGGGACTTATGATTTCCTTTGTAACAAGCTGGACATTCTGCTCCTGCTTGAGGGGGAGTGTGGAGACTATAGAGTTATTTTATATTGGATCTTGTTATAAGGTATTTAGATATCCAGTTAAATATCCATTTATTCCTATTCTATATCTATGTATCTTCTACCCTAATAAAAGATTAGTCATTATCTTTTCCTAATTGTATAGTATTTAAATGAACAACTTTGCAAAACTTCACTATTAGTATTTACCACTATATCTAAATTTTTTTAGATATAGTGGTAACCAATTGTTACATGGAGTATAAGATAATAAATACTAATTTTCTCAACATTGGAAGACAAAAAAACTCACTTTTTTGGCCATTCAAAGGAATAAAGACTTATAGAAACCCTAATAATCCAACTAGGATGACCTCAGGTTGTACGTTGGTGATGCGAATACACATGGAAAATTACCAATGGGTGCATTGTATGGGAGCCTCCATTTGGAGCTTGAGTTCACCATCATATATATGTTAATAAAATTCAAGAAGTTTGTCCCTGGATGCCTCAGTGCACAACTCAAGGTGTAAGGGCTATTGCCTCTTCTTAAGGAATGATAATTACCTCGTCCCTCTTTCAAGAGTTTATGAAAAAACATAATCCAAATATATACAAGTAGTTTCTTGTAGAGCCTTTAACCTTGTGATGTCATTTTTTCCCTAAAGAACTTTATGATATTATTTTTTAACAGCAACATCAAATTTTCTTTTGTTTATTCATTGTTGCATACATTATATGATGCACTTGTTTTGTACTTGATCCTTCTTTTTTTCATAGATGCTAGGCAAGTCGTTGGATGGGCTAGAAATCATTACTTGTCCTCGTGCAGTTTTCCTTCTATAATTGATGATAGGCTAACTTTACCTCGGGACAGGTAATATCTCAATTCTAGGATATTACCAATTTATTTTTCCCATGCTATGAATATGACTGGTTCTCTCGTGCAAAGCTTGGAAACAGCAATTTCATGGCTAAAGGAGCAGGAACCCGTTGCTAGAAAACCCTCACAAAATCTGAAGGTGCATTATTGTGTTCCTCCTGTTAATTTTTTTTGAAATTTTGCAAAGTTGATTATAACCTTTTATGTTTTCAACTTCTTGTGTAACTGCAGGCCATTGCCAAAGATGACTATGAGAAAAATTTCGTTTCAGCAGTGGTTCCTCCTGGTGAAATTCAAGTGAAGTTTGAGGATATTGGGGCACTTGAGGATGTGAAAAGGACATTAAATGAACTTGTTACACTACCTATGAGGAGACCAGAGCTTTTCTCTCGTGGAAACCTGTTGAGGGTAGAATTAGTTATTCTTTTTGAGTTTTTTCCTTATATAGAAAGGCATTTTATATTTCATGTTTCACCACAGGAAACATTTTGATTAGTCTCTCTGGGAACATCCTATAAAACACATTTAGGCCATTGTTTTTCTTGCATATGTTTCATATAACGGGGACTATGATGCTCAGTGTGTATCCATTTGACTAGTTTTCATAGTGATTTGGCTTAATGAGAACTCTTTTCAGCCTTGCAAAGGGATATTGCTTTTTGGTCCTCCTGGAACCGGGAAAACCCTTCTTGGTAAAGCACTTGCAACTGAAGCTGGAGCAAATTTTATAAGTGTTACTGGTTCCACTCTTACTTCTAAGGTAATTTTATTTTAAATATTCTTTACCTTTTTAGTGCTGATATGCATAAATGGTCAAGCTCATTTTTTTCCTGAACTTTTTGCTGGTGATGTCCTTGCCATGAAGCATTTCCATAGTACGTGGCATTGGCAATGGTCATTTAGAATAAAATTCCTCAGCATGTACTTGCATTGGATTGGATTTGTGAAAATTGAACAATTGCTAAAGCCTATTATCATTATCAAACACTAATAAAGAAAAATCTTTAGGCTTGCTTTTGCCTACCACCACATGAATGAGTTCAAGAACACCCTTGAGCATCAGTATGGTGCCTTGATACTGTTATCATATTATGTTCCTGATCCAATCCACTAAAATTGTAAATTATTGAATTTACAGCCACCAAGATGTTGACACACCATTACGAGCTTCTAAGCTGAAAAAAACCTATGTTATAATCTGTGAGCAATGGCATTACTCTAATGTGTGTTAGAGTAAATGGATCCTTATATAGATCTTTGTGTTATGTATTTATTAGATTCCTTATAGGTTATAATTAACACATGATTCTCTTTTTCCTTAATATGGTATTAGAGTTTAGGGTTTAACACAAAAAGAGAGAGAGAGAGATAGAGATAGAGAGAGAGAGAGACCTAGATGATTGTAATTATGGTT
>JAMKQA010146009.1:0-10827 GCA_024699735.1 Posidonia australis
ATATATATATATATATATATCCTTAAATTGTGGAAAATTCTAGAAAAAAAAATTTGATTTCATGTGCATGATTATGCTTTTAAGGAAATTTAATCACATGTAATCACATTTTTTAGTTTTATAATGTCAATTTTATATTTCAAAACATTTGTGTTTAGTGTATATGGTGCACTTTTAGTATGATACGTGCACTAAGTTATTTTAAGTAATCTTGGATGTATATTATCATCAACTTTAGTTTGTCATATAGTTTTAAACTGAAATTCAAAGTTTTTTGTCAATTTCCTTTGACTTCCGTATTTTTACCATATTTACATTAAAGTTTTCACCAATTTCCAACACATTTCTTAGTTTTATCGGACCAAAGTCTGGCATGAAACCGATATTTAAAACCTTGATTGGTGTTCACTTTCACGCTTCATTTATAGTTTGTTCACAGCCATATTCAGATAATTGTAATATACGGATGCATAATTTTGCAAGTCTTAAAGTGAAGGGCCTCAAGGCCTTGTGAGTTTGACTCTTAAGTTGGTGCATTCACCTGATAGCCATCAGAATTGCAATTGTATCAGAATATGGACAGAAGCTTTTTTTTAAATTCAAATTGCAATATATAGATGGATAATTTTGCAATTCTTAAAGCGAGTCAAGGCCTTGTAAGTTTGATTCTTAAGGTGGTATGTTTTTATTACTTAGCGCATTCACTTGATAGCCATTAGAATTCCTCACAAGTTAGTGTCTCAACTAGTCATCCAGTGGACGTAATCCAAACTGTCATGGTGAATTTCTGAGTCTTATGATGCTTGTTAGAATAGTCCTACATTGGCTAATATAGGGTTTGGACCTTAGTTGATATATAGATGGACTTCTCCACTCAGAGCTAATTAGTTTTGAGTTGAATGTCTATATTTTAATATGGTTATAAAACAAGAAGAGGCCCAAATGGGGCCCAACTCATACACATCCACCACTTGTTTCCAAAAGAAGACACATTTTTGATCCAAAATAGGCCATATGTGAGGGAAAATGTTAGAATAGTCCCACATTGGATAATGTAATTGATATTGAGTTAATATATAGTTGAATCTCTTTAATCACAGCCAATTGGTTTTTAGTTGGATACTTGGATGTCAGTATTTTGGTAATGCCTTAACGTTATTTAAGCAGCTTTCACTTTGTTTGAGCCCTTGGTGATCTTTTCTGGTTTTGAGTTGTGTGGTTATAGATGAAAACTCTAATATCCTGATGATTTTATGGTGGAAATGGTATAGTTTGAGCTTATCATGTGTAAACAGGGGCATCTGTCTGAAACAAGTATTCATCTTTTTGAGCCTTGATAAATTATTATTCATGATTTTCCGTGCTTGTATTTAAAAAATATATCTGCTTGTATAATGAGGTTTTTGGTGTTCTCTTATTAGGTATTGGCATCCGAAGATGACCAGGATGTACTATCGACAGATCCAGATGAAGTTGTCGACTCTGAGGACAGTGAAGGCATTAGTGGAGATGAAGAAGATATGTTCCGCAACCTTCTCTCCACAGCAGGTTTCCATCTTACATATGATGATAATCCCTCAGAGCCCCAAGTTATGTTAAGGGAAAAACTCTTAATGGATTCTGGTGCTATTGCGGGTTTTCTTTCTGGGCTTCGTGATTATCTTGATGATCCAGCTAAAATGAAGCGCTTGCTCCTTCCAACAAAATTATCTGGTAGTAGTTTGGCCAAGAAGGACATCACAAAAAGTGACACAAGTTCTCCTAGCGTAATGCATTTATTGATGGGGGTTAAAGTATTGCAGCAAGCTATTATCGACTTGCTATTAGATATTATGGTGGAGTGCTGCCAGTCTTCGGATGGAGTAGGACATGGTATGTCTGATCTGACCTCCAAACACTGTCCTGATGCTAATGGAGATGTCACACCATTAGATAACAGTGTAGATGATGAACAGTCAGAAAGTGTGCAATCTTCTTTGCATCAGAGATTGGAAGCTGGTGTGGATGAAAATGGTAGTTTTTATGCTGTACGGAGTTCAGACCAGCATTCAGATGATATTGATGAAAAAAATGATATGCACAGCATTTCTCCTCCGGAAACTTCTGCCATTGGTCTTTGTTCTGGTGATAGTGCTCGAAATACTAAGGTGTAGCAATTACTTCAATGCAGCTCATACTCAAATATTATTAATGGGTAATTAACTACTTGGTTAATTTCGTTTTCAGAATAAATTCCCAGAACAGTCCGAGGAGCTCTTAGGATTAATTGTAAATTCTCTCAGGGCACTTGATAGTGCTGTTCCACAAGGCCGTCTTGAGCCTAGAAGAAGGCCACACTCAGTTCAGAAGATTGTTATTTTGCTAGATAAAGCACCAAGACATCTTCAATCTGACCTTATCATACTGGTTCCAAAATTGGTTGATCACTCGGAACATTCTCTTGCTGCTTGTGCACTTCTTGAACGTCTTCAGAAGCCCGATGCTGAACCTGCATTACGATTACCGGTATGATGTATAGATGTTAGTGCTGCATTTTGTTTATTTCCTTTCCCAAAGCATCTTATATTATGGCTTCTCATCAATAATTTCTCAGTTTCTAGTGAGTCATCTATGAAATGGTTATGTCAACTTTTCATTTGAATCCTTCAGGTTTTTGGTGCTCTTAGCGAGTTGGAGGTAAGCAAGGAGGTGAGGGAACGTGTATTAGTTCAATCTTTTGAATTACTGGCAGATTCAAATGATGAACTCCTGGTCGAAGCCATGAGCTTTGTCTTCAAGACTGCATCTCGGTGTCAGCTTCTTCCTCAAGCGGTATGCTTGGAGAAATCTTTTAAATGTCTACATTATGCAGTAAATGCTTCAAGCCCTATGTACTCTGTTCTACTTAGAATTCTCCTTTTTAAAATGTTAATTATCATGTAATTTCTTATGGTAGGCCAGAGCAGTCCGTTCAAGATTGAAAAGATTGGGCATGGATGTCCCACAGTGTGTGCTGGATGTTTTAAGCAACACAGTTATGACTTGGGTGGATGTTGCTGAAGCAATATTAAGAGATATTGACTCTGATTGTGAAGTTGATGAAAATTGCACTAGCTTATCTTGTGGGCTCATGCCTTATGGTTCACATGGGATTTCTTTGGGAGAAGACCAGGCCATGCATGGATGCCATCACATCTCTGATGTTTATATCTTAGTGGATATGTTATCACTTCCCGATCTTTTTGTTGAAGTTTCACGGGTCTTCGAGAGAGCCATTTCACGAGGTTCCATCAATGTACAATTGTTGGCAATGATTTTAGATAGACGGCACTCACAAAGACTAGGTACTAAGTCTTGTTCGGCGACAGTTGATCTTCAGGATAAACAATGTTTAGATGGGAAGTCTGAATCATTGTTGGTCCAAGAGGATGACTTTAATTCAGTTGTTGCTCTTGGTGAAGTATTATCTCTCTCTATAGAACCTCAGGTGCAGGATTTTGTTAGAATGCTCTATGCTATCATGTTTAAAATTTATGCAGATGAGCATTACCGGGTGCGGATGCTTAAAGGACTTGTTGAGCGTGTAACCAGTTCTTCAGATAATTGTCGATTAGTGGATATTGATATGGATGTGTTGACATTCCTTGTTCGGGAAGAAGATGGGGTCGCTAGACCTGTTCTAAACATGATGCGTGAGGTATGCGAACTTGCTCATGTTGATCGTGCAGCTCTTTGGCATCAGCTATGCGCCAGTGAAGATGAAAATATCCATGCTCAAGAGGAAAAGAAAGAGCTATCTTCTAATTTTTCTCGAGAAAAAACTGCTTTATCTCAAAAACTAAATGAATCTGAGATAGCTGTGAACCGTCTTAAGGTAGCTGACATGATATAATACTACAATATTCTGATATTTTTCCAGTTTTGGATATTTTGCTGATGCTTTTCAATGACAGTCTGAGCTGAGGTCTGAAGCAGAACGTTTTGCTCGGGAAAAGAAGGAACTTTCTGAGGTGATACTTGAAATTGAAAACCAACTTGAATGGGTTCGTTCAGAAAGAGAGGAGGAGATCACAAAGCTCTCTGCTGATAAAAAAATCCTTCATGAACGTCTTCATGATGCCGAGACGCAGCTTTTACAGTTGAAGTCCCGCAAACGGGATGAATTGAAGGTAGTGAATATTATTTCTTTGAATAATTCTTTATACTGCAAAAAAAACATCAAAAACTTTGAAGTTCTGATAAATTTCAGTTTATACAGAACTCTTTCTTTATCCTAAAGAAAACTTAAAAGCTTTTTCTAGACTATTTCTGTGGTGACCATTCTCCACTAATATAACAAATGGTACGTACTGCTGACTTGGATTCCCAGATTTCACTCTAAATATGTGTAGTTGCAAAGATTTGAACTAGTTTGATCAATCTGATACTTTTTTTTGATATGGAATCTCAAGTTTTACCTCTATTTTCTATTTTATATGGTCAATTTTAACTTAACGGAATTCTGTTTTCCACTTTGCCTATGAGTTCATCATCTTGGCTTTATGTTTTCTGCTGGGTTTATAGTTTAGGATGTGGAGGATTACAAATCTTCTGTCAGAATTCTCTTTTTTAGTTTGTGTTCTTTGGAAGTAAGTCTAAATGTCTAATTATCTCTATGTAATGCACATAAATCTTTAGCTACAGGACATTCCCTTTTTAAGTTTGTGTTCTCATAAACATTGTCTGATTATATCTACGTGGATAGTGCATATTAATCCTTGTCCTGCGGCAATCATGCTATCGACCAAATGACTTGGTGTCCTTGGCTACTTGGGCATTGGGCACCTAAGTGAAGTTTATAGCAAAAGCATGCCCAGGCACCACATTGTTCTCTCATTGGATACATACTAGGGTTCGCCTTGTTCTTGCTTAGGAAATCATTACCAAAGGAAAATATTATAGTCACCTAGATATGGTTTTTACCACAAAAACCTCTTAATTTTGATCACCATCAGCATTTGTCCTCTAAAACTCTCATTGAGTAGCAGAATCCATTTTTCCCCAAATCAACCATTGCAAGCTTACGGGATAGAACTTCTAAACTAATAATTTACACATTGATTTTTTATATTTAACATTGTATATACCAATAGTCTCACATTCCTTATAGTTGGGGTAATATTGAAATTCCAAGATGTTAAAATTTGGACATGCCCTAGTGAGTTGGTTCACTCAATGTATTAAATGTCAGTTTCGTGTCGGACTTCGGCAAGTTGAAAAATAGATACGTGTCGGTAAAATGTTGACTTGTCGGTATCATGTTGGTGGAAACACCGTAAAAAATTCACATTTGTTTAGAAAACTTTTATATCGATGTTGTGTCGGAGTTGTGTCGGTAAATCGAAAATAAGATATGTGTTGATGAAATTTCTACGACATGCGTTGACATTTGGTACTATAGGTTCACTTCCTAGTGCTTGGTTAAGTTGGAACTTGGCCCAATAGCTATTAGTAATGTCGGTGTTGTTTTCTGGATTAGGTTGAGTGGATTGACCACCATTTTTTTATTTGAACGAGCACCAAACTTTATACGAATCGAAGTGATTTGGTAGGTTTTTCTTTCTTCCCATGTCCCCCCTGCTGAAGCTGCACCTGCTGCCTTTTCATTCCTAACCGACACTTGGACCTCTAGATAATAAACTGACACATCGAGAAAGGTTTAAGTGGCACAAAGGTTTTCCTAATCTATTGCAAAACTGCGAGCACAGAAGAATTAAATCTATGTTTTGTGCTTTGGTAACATGAGCCTACATTTGCATGATAGAAGTATTCAAGGACATCCAACATAAGATTTACCAAGGATACCATTGGCTAAAAAGAATTATCATTGTTGTTGCACATAGCAACATGAGTTAGGAGATCTAGAATCCAATTCTGCTGATCTGTTTTCAAAGTTCTCGTAGTATTCATTTAAGTTCCCTTTGTTGATTAAACCTGCTACCGGTGTTCTGAATATGTCAGCTTATCATAATGGCTCATGTTGAAGTTGCAAACATGGTATCTGCCATTTTCTAACTATCTGTTACAAGCAACAATACTGATGGAAGAAATGACAACCAGCAAGTATTATGTCGAAGTATTGAAGGATGATTGGGATAGGCCTTTGAAGTGTAGTTACCTTCTTTTGCTTTAATGGTGTTAAAGTGGGTTTTGATTGTAGCTTTCTGATGGAGCAAGACCCACCTGGTACTTGATGTTTAACCATTCTGATGCTGAGTACAAATTTACCATCTCCAAGGGAATCTACACAATTCTGATGCTGAGTACAAATTTACCATCTCCAAGGGAATCTACATATTGTGTTAATGTTATTAAGTGTGTATTGCTATTATTTCACAGTAAATGATGAGGTTCTTGCCTTGTTGAAAGAGCTAAGAAATTTCATCAAGTTGTACTTCTTTCTTGACCATATAGTCATATAGATTTCAAGTGGTAAGAGTGTTTATGGTTACTATTGTACAAGTGCTCTTCATTGACACTAATATTCTTGTAGTCATTCATAAGTAATGCATTCTATTTGCATTGCAAATTTGCAACTCATGCTCCGGGGTAGTGTTGATGGAGTTGGCTATGAAGCAACGGGGTTTCCATTGTGCTAGTGGATGTTTCGTTTGCTGGTGGGATGAAGAGGATCGGCACCTCTTTTTCAGTTGCTGTTCTGTTAAGAGTTGGTGGTCGAATTTAGTAGGTTTGGAGACATCTAATCCAATCTATTTCAATCAGTTCTGGGACATGTGGATGCACAAATGTGGTATGAGCGTCAGGTTGATGGTGTGGAAGATGTTACCTCATGCTATTTGGTGGTTCCATTGGCTAGGGAGAAATTGCAGGATTTTCCAAGGGATCCTTATGGACCAGCAAAAGTGGAAAGAGGTCATTCATCGATCAGTAATTGATGTGGTTTTCCTCAGAAGAGAATGGGGTGGACACTGATGTGATGATAGCCTGGTTGGATGTTTTGCTTGCGATTTGAGCTAGTGGGCCTTTGTGACCACCTTGTGCTGTTTTTCTTTCTGTCCTTCATTTTTTTTTGTTTAAGGTTTCCTGTTTAGAGAGTTTTTTTCTCTTTGTTATTATTTTCTTGATAAGCCTCTGTTTTTTGTTCTTTGTTTGTTTTCTTCAATAATTTTTTTCCTGATTGCTCAAATAAAAAAGAAAGTAATGCATTCTATTTGCTTGGTATCATACCTTTTCTTATGCATCTACGTAGATCTTTCCTTGGCACTTGCTGATGGTTTGGTATCGGCCTTATTTTTGTCAATCTAAATGTTTTCCCATATTTTAATAATCATGTGAATTTCCATTCCTTCCAGTTTAGTAACATTAAAAAGAAAATAAGGGACTTTGCGAAAGAGCTATTTGTATTGTTAATTTGGCCTGATCGTTGATTGTTGCAGAGAGTTGTAAAGGAGAAAAATGCATTGGCAGAAAGACTAAAGAATGCTGAGGCTGCCAGGAAAAGATTTGATGAGGAGCTGAAAAGGTTTGCAACTGAGACTGTGACACGAGAGGAGGTTCGGCAATCTCTAGAAGATGAAGTGCGAAGGCTTACACAAACGGTTGGCCAAACTGAAGGAGAAAAAAGAGAGAAGGAAGAACAAGTTGCACGGTGTGAAGCATACATAGATGGGATGGAAGCCAAGCTGCAAACTTGCCAGGTTTGCTCCCATTCATTTTATTGCTCCTTAGGAACGTTCACACATTTTTTATGGGATTAAAAAAGGTATGGCTGAATTGCAAATCATTTTTATCTGCCTCAACAGCATTATATCACGTCCATATTTTTGATGGGATTATCAATCACAGATAGGTTAACCAGTAGAAAATACAAACTATACTTGATTAGATCCATAGTTCTCAGCAACATCCACTATAGCTGCTATATCTGGAATAATAAAAACAAAGCCCTGAAAATATGTAAATTTGAAATGATCTATGACAACCACCTAATTTCAGTATAAACTGACCTTAGAGTGTGCCACTTGAAATTCAGTAGTTATGATAAATATATCACTTCCAGTGAATAACATTCAGTAACAATCTGTTTCAAACATGACGTGTTCCTTCTAATAGTTGAAATCACAATGAACTAGATACGTGTCTGGTATCAGGTGACTTGTTTACTTTAGGAAGCAATTACGCTCGGTCTGATGAGAAAACTGACTGCATGATGCAATTATACAGAATATGCTTGCTCAATATAAATAAGCCTTAATAGTGGGAAAATTACAAATCTAAGCATGAAAACTGTGAAGCTTAGTTAACCATTTGTTCTTAGAGGCATTTGAGTCTGTCCATGGTTTATTTGCTTCCATTATTTGAGCAATCACTTCTAAGAGGCATTTGTGAGAAACTCAAGCGCATCTGCTTTAAATAAGGTGGCATCAACTCTGCTTCCTGCTTTTCCTTTTTCCTCGTGCATGTATTTGTAAATAAAGTTTATCATATTTACTTGCATGCTATCAAAATGACCAATCGGCTTCATCTGGTTTCTCAGTTTCATTTCAATTTCATTGTTTGCAGCAATACATCCATACCCTTGAAGCTTCACTTCAAGAAGAGATGTCTCGGCATGCTCCACTTTATGGTGCCGGCTTGGAGGCCTTGTCCATGCAGGAGCTTGAGACTCTGTCTCGCATACACGAGGAAGGGCTTATGCAGATCCGAACCCTTCAACAGAGGAAGGGAAGTGTCAACAATTCACTTGTGAGTAATCTCTCTCTTCCACATACCCGTGGCATGTTTGCTACTGCTCAACCCATGACCACTGGACTGCAACCATCCATAATCCCAAATGGTGCTGCAGTCCATGGAAATGGGCACATAAACAGCACAACCGGGCCATGGTTCAGCCCCAGCTAAACAGAACCGAAATTTCTTTCTGGTATTCGATGCATGTCATGTTTGGTCATGCCTGGCGTTGTTTCATCAACTAGCTAGTAATTCACATGATGGCCTTTTTGTCTGTCAAGCCGTCAAGCTCACCTTAGCATTTGAACTGGTAGAACATTCAGGTGAGTGTCATACGAAATAGTATTGTTATATAAATAAGGGAACGATGGTTATGTAATAATTGAACGAAAAGTGCGATCCGATGGGAGTACCAGTTCCAAATGGGAGTTGCAAGTCATGGGTGGCATCGCAAGGGCAGGTTTTGGTTCTTATATTACGAGTTGCATTGTTATTCGAGTTACGGGAAGGGTAGCGGCTTCTTCTTTTTTTCCCGATGTTACCCAACTCTGTAATTAAAAATGATTAATACTAATTTCTTTCTGTCAAGTTATTCATACGATTTTCTTGGTAAAGTACTACTGTATTGATAATAACTTCCTGTTTTTTTGCGTCAATGATTGCAGTAGATTCTGTTCAACCTTTTAATGTAATCATATTAGGTAAAGCTTGCTCTCTTTTTAGCTCGGTGACCAAGAGGTTGGCCTATGTAAACCAAATCATCGTCAAGGAAAGAGTTGTGTACACTTGATCCGATACATTTCATCTCAACCATCAAATCATCCATCAAGGAAAAAGTTGTGTACATTTGATCCGACACTTTTCATGTCAACCATCGGATGGTTGAGATGCACATTTGTTACATGCTTTGGTGTACTTCTCCCTCTGCAGCCCCTTGGCGGCTGACCGTCCCAAACCAACCCGTTGTGCTCCCTGCGCTGCATGCCAGCCTGAAAGTGTTTGAATACCAGAAGCAAATAGAGCAACAGAGTAGAAGGAAAGAAGGAGAATGAAGATGACTGCTGGAGGAGCTTTAGATTATGAAAAATGTGATTTCACTAGTAATTGAAGGAATACAACACGGTTATAAATAGCTGAGTTCAGCTGGTTTGCAAGCTAACCAATTAACAAACAAACAAATAAACTGACAGTTATTTCCATAACAAACTAGTGACCAGTTGAACCAAGACATTGTTACATCAGTTTATTAACAACAACCCAAATGATAGTTGAAACAAAAATCGTTTTCACACACCCTCAAACTGAGATGGTTGTTAAGTAGAGTTAACAACACTCAATTTGGAATTAAGAAATTGAAGAAGATGAGGACGATCCTTTCGTGAACAAATAAACAATTTGATCAATAGTATTAATATACTTGACTTCAAGTGATTTATAAAATGTACATATACTTCAATGTGTTTTGTACATCCATGAAAAATAGAATTTTGTGTAAGAAAAATGGTTAAGATATTATCACACCAGATCTCTGGAGCTCAGGAGTGGTTGCAATGAAGCTCTTTAAGTAGTGATTGAATCTAATTGAGTTCTGTGGCTGTTTGAGTTAAACTTCTATATTCAACTTTTGTTGACGACCTTGCAATAACAATTTGTTTTTGAGAACACCTGCAATAGGATTAGAGGCAAGAAAAACCCAAAAACTATGAATAGATCTTCGATTAGTAGAGCATTCAACCCAATTAGCATCACAAAATGCTTGAAGCTATGGGGTATTAGTAGATATTGTTGGATCGAAAGGTCTCTCTAGAAAGGGGGGGGGGGATGAATAGAGAATTTTCAATTTTAGAATAACTTTGCCTACTTTTTGTAATTTAATAGTAATTGCAGACAATGGATATTATTAACTAAATTTAATCAAGATTTACTACTTATGCAACTAGTAAACATACATGAAGAGGATGAGAGAAATGATATACACAGAGAATTTATAGTGGTTCGGCAACCCTGCCTAGTCCACTCATCAAGACCCTCTTGAGATTTTTCCCGTATTAAAATAAAGTAAACGGACTTACTTGTTGGCTACACCACCAACTCCTTCCTTGCTCTTCCCACTTCTCT
>JAMKQA010146011.1:0-10012 GCA_024699735.1 Posidonia australis
TTGAATTTGACTAAAGGAGATGAAGAATTACAAGTATTCAATGTGTGTCTTAAAGAGGCATAAATGAGTAGTATTTATAGTCACCAGCCCTTCATCAATTGTGTCTAACGACTATACTAACGGTTGTAAACGGCTAGTACTTCGGTATGCCGTTTTGCCCTTTGATGTGCGGTTTTTTCTTCAGTCTGCATTTCACGGTCAATTCGGTATGCCGTTTTTATTTCAGTATGCCGATTTCTCCTGAAACGGTTTGCCGTTTTTCCATCGGTATGTCGTTTCTGCATTTTCCTTTTATTCCGCAACTCTTCGGAATTCCGACGCTTTGTTCCGTTTTCTCCTGAAACGGTATGCCGTTTTTCCATCAGTATGCCGTTTTGCTTTTCTTCTTTATGGAAACGGAAGGTTGAGGAGTGTACCGTTGCTTCTGACTCATGTTCCGTTTTTCCCTGAATCGGTGTACCGTTTTACACACGGTATGCCGTTTTTCCCTGAATCGGTATACCGTTTTACACACGGTATGCCGTTTTTCCCTGAAATGGTATACCGTTTTACATACGGTATGCCATTTTTGTTTTGAGCTATGAATCTTAAATTATATATGATTTTTGTCCCTAAACATTTAATCCTTTTTCTAAGTATTGTTTATAACAATTAATTACCTTTGAATAATCATCAAAATATTCACAAATATTTCTAACAGAGATGAATCAATTTATTTGATACATATGGTATTTAATTATCTTTATTATTATCGATTTCTTTTTTAAATGAATATTATTGGTATGTTGTATTCTTATAAATGCTTTTGAAGTTAATTGATATTTTAAGTTGTTAAATTCATTTGTGGGATTTTTTTAGGTCGAAATCCAAAAATCGAATTAAACTGATCAACTTTTAAAACAGTTTGCTTTGGTTTGATTCCAATAACATAAGCGGTTCAAAAGTTTTCAGAATTGATAGGTACTTACTAGCGTCAAGAAAACCTACAATTGAAAGTTGAAATGGCTTCTTCCTTCTTGCTTAAAGGTAAGAAAAGGGTGAGAGCCTAAAATCGATCATATAATTGGACAAATTTAGAGACAGAAGAGGAATCCATAAACAATGTAGAAATAGCAAAAATTGCACACTATATGTTGACAAAGAATTAAATAAAATATTAATTACCATACACTAGAAATTAAGTCAAGAAATCTTGTGTATTATTCAAAATGCTAATCAGAAAGGAGCTTGTGCAAGTTCTCCCTAGAAATTGGGTGCATTATTTAAATACCAATCAAACAATTATAGTATAAACAAGAGGTTCTTAGACATGATTGTTATTGTTGAAACAGTTGAATCTGGTGTGAGAGAAAGAGACAACCAATGATGTTGGTGCTCTGGGAATGGGAAAACATTGCAACTTGTTATCTTTGTTGTAACTATGGTTTTAGAAATTGAGGCAAACCAACCAGTTCAACTAAATTGAACCAATTAAATATCTGATTTTTTATAAGAGAAAACCAATTGGATGATTAAACCAGTGTAAACCACTCCGAACTACCTTGAACTAGTTAAACCAGTTGGACTTGTTGGCGCGTTTATGTTGTGCATTTTGGGCTTTTGTTGGTCAGAGCATGTTGAGTTTTGGGTGTTAGATTAATATCTATATAGATGTCTAATTGATTAAGGAAGGTGATTGTATCATCCCAGATTCTTGGATGCAACATGGACTTGAAACTTGAACCTGAGCCCATGAGTGTAAGACACAAGCTTTGGTGCGTATTATGTAAGACACAGGTTGCTATGTGTCTTACATCTCTAGCTTGTTCTTTAGAATTTTTTGGCCAGCAATGTGCACTTGCCTATTTATAGTTATCCTTTGTTCTCCTTCTCGGGATTTCTTTTCTTGTGTCAAGGGAGTTGTGAATTTTCTATCTTGGATGAGAGATAGTGTGAACCAAGAAAGGAGGAGGAGGTATTGTTGCCCTTGAGTTGCTTCTGTCACCACAACCTTTGCATGCAAGAGTGGAGGCTTGGAAGAGGATCTTCGGTCTTCTCAGAAGCTCTTACATCATGCTTAGGTTGTGAGCATTGCTAGAAGTGATCATTGAAGGGGCATGCAACAACTTAATGCTTGAGGTGAGGGGCTTTTATAGTTGAGTTTTGTTTCTTCCCTTTCCCTCTTTTACCTATGTTGATTCTGACCTTCTTGCTACTATTGGATCATGGTCGGAGCTTGAGTAGTGACTGCGACTTGTGGATGTGGCCAGATGTGGAAGTCGGGATGGCCAAGGGATCCTCGACATTCAGTAGTGGGCTTGTTGGAGGCGAGCACAAGTGTACCTCACCATGTTTTCCCTTAAGTTGTCTTGCATGGTTTGTGATTTCTTGTTCTATTGCTAGAAGACCTTCTGTGGATAATGGAGGAGCTTTATGTGAGGTGCTTAGATGGTCTAGAGCTTCAATTAGCTCAATTAGTAGTAACTCAAGAGTTGGATTTTAAGCTTTGGTGTAAGGTACACACCTACGTAGGAGAGATTTAATTGAATTTTAAAGCTTGTTTCATATTGCATGTTGAAGTTTATACTTAATATTGATCGTTGATGGAGCCTTAGTATTTTATGTAAGTTGCATGCATGATTTTGGTATGTTTTCTTTTGAATTCAATTAAGAACTTGAGGATACGGTTGAAAATGTAGGCTCTGGTGCATTTTAGGAAGCACGCTACTCTTGTTATGTTTTATGCCCCAAACAGACCTTATTGTAATATTTTGATCATAACTTCAAGAATAGGAATCAAATTCTTGTAATCTTAGGCTTGTTGAAAAGATAATTCAATGATCTTTAAAATGATATATAGAAACAAGAAGTTTCATTAATGCTACAACCTACAAATATAGATTTCAGTAGCAGATGACTTTTGCAGTATAGATTTTCAGAGTGACCTTCATTCTTTATTTTGGTCATAACATGAGCACTATATGTTGGATATTAATGTTTTTAGATGAATTAGAAAGAAAACTTCATGATCTTTAGATTGATATATTGTGTAAGATTTTATGAGTTGTATTTAGTTGTGTATAACTTGATCTTTTTAGAAATTTCTTGTTGCACTCTTGATTTTCAGAATGACCCTTGCGACTTATTTTAGTTATAACTTGATTCCTATATGTCGGTTAATTATGAGACTTGTCCCATTGAAGAGAGGACTTAATAAGATTTAAGATGATGTATGATATTAGTAATTTTGATCTTGGTATTTCTCTTACATGACGTTTTTGAGGATACATTTGTTGTAAATTCATCAATATCGTTCTTCCTTGTTTCCTCTCTATCTTGAATTTTAGAGGCTGGATTATTATGATTTTGCCTTGTTGCAGAGTAGAGTTCTAGATTTTAAAAATGGTATATAATATCAATTATTTTGGTTGAGTATGATACTTTGAATGTACAATTTTCAGTAGCGATCTCCTAAGTATTCAATTCTGAAATTTCATCTTAGGAAGTTATGATTTTTCTCTTAGTTATATATTGAGTATCGAATGTCAGATTTTAGTGAGATTAAGTGTGTTTGGAAGATAATTTTGAGATCTTTAATTTGATATATAACATGAGATTTTCTGTATGCATTTGTTACTCTTAATGTTTGATTAATTAGAGTATGTGCCTATGGAATTTTTGTTTTTCAAAATGACCTTAGTGCATTGTTTTAATCATATCTCGAGCTCTAGTTATCGAATTCTTATGAAATTTATTTCATTGTAAAGTAGACTTCATGAGCTTCAATTTGATATAGTATTTCTAGATTGGTTTGTTGCTCTAAAGAGTACTTTTCAGTAGTAGATGTTTGTATTGCATATTTCAATCACAAGTTTGGGTTGCGCGTTTTGACCTTGAACAATAGTAAGCTATGGCCTGTTTCTATTGTTGATTGATCTAGTGTTTTGAATAAATTTAACTGTTTCTGATTATGCATTTGAATTTGAATTCAATATTGTAAATGATAATAATAATAATGTGAGTTTATTAGGGAAGTGACAACCGTGAACGTTATAACAAATGATGCATTTCATAATCTCTCAAAAATGGAAGACGTCTTACCACATTGATTGCTAGAATATTCACTCCATTAATGTGAATTTGGAGTAATAAAACTTAATTAAGTCAACACACGTTCTCTGGGATTACCTAAAAAAGGAAGTAATTTGATTTTCAAATTATTCTAGAAAAAGAAAGTGGATGATATAGAGGACACAACTGTTAAGTATAAAACACAGAGAATTAGGTGTTTTATACAAAACACATGCAGTATAGTGTTTTACACACTCTAGTTCAAAACTTGTCAAAATTGGTGCCAAATTAATAAGGCTCGACAGCAAGATAAGATCAATCAATACAATTTCAAATTAAGGAAGGTGGACTCACCCAAAAAATGGATTAGTCAACTCGAACCCAAATAAGGAAAGTTTGACTAAGATTAAGGGAGAACCAATGGACACTGTAAAATGCAAGAAAATGTACGTTCAATGTAAAATGCAAACAATTCTACATTTTATGTATAACGCTAGCCTTTATGCATTTTATGGTCAGAACAAGCAAATGTGTCCTAAGAGATCTGTAAGATAGGGTGAATGATCTCCATGTCTATATGAAAGATGATATGGGGTGCTAAACTTAAAAAAGAATCAAAGAGGAACTTATTGGGGGGCTCAAGGATGAGAGTGAGCTCCTTCTTCACTTGCTCAAACAGCTTAAAGAAAACCCCTGTAAGGGTCTTGTCCTCATTGGAGGCCATGGTGATGACGAGTGACTCAACCCCGGCCCTCTTGGGGAGCGTGAGGGCGAAATCGAGGGGAGAATGCAAGGAAGACACGAAGAGGAAAGGACAGGGGAGAGGATGAAGGAAGGAGGAGAGTAGAGGAGAGGGTGGTGGAAGGAGGAGGGTAGAGGAAAGCAACTTGAAGAGGGTGGTGGAAGCAGGAGGAGGGTAGAGGAGAGGAACTTGGAGAGGGTGGTGGAATCAAGAGGAAAGAAAGAGAAACCAATAGAAAAGGGGAAAAAATGCCTGCAATTGAAAAGTAACAAGTTCGATTCGTGAGGACTCATCCTCGTTAAGTTCTTGCGATAAGTTAGTTTGATTTTTTTTTATCAGATTTATGACAATAATTCCTCCCTATGTCCTTGCAAAATGTAGAATTTCTAATAGCGGTTGCACCACCTAACACGCCTATCTCCAACAGTAGCTAGTAGTCATCACTGCTCCTCACAAAGCACACCAGGATGGTATTTTGCATGTCCCACCATACCCTATGTTCTTAATGGCACACCCCACTGTGTATGGCTTCCCGCCAGAGCTCAACAAGTATTCAAAACGTCATTACTAGTGGACAAGCTCCATAGTGATCTTCAACTGCTATCCTCAGGTATAAATATACCATATTGAATGCAGTAGCAAAAGTTTTTACACATACAATCTTTACTTCCACTCTCAAAAAACCTAGTCTTTGCCATTTCTAACTTGAGTGCCAAAGTATCCTTGGTTGGCCCATGCCTGGTTGAGGTCCTTTGACCCTTCTTCTTATGTTCCTAGATTAGTTTGCAAACTAACTCAACCAACCACCAACCCAGAACCGATGAGTGACATCACGCGAGCTGAGGGCAAGATCAATAACAATCCTTACTTTATGTATTTGATAATTGTTTGGCATAAGGGAGATTTCTATGACTCTCTTATTATCAATTTTGTTTAAAAACTCAAAGCCATTAAAGTGATAATAAGAAATTGGCTTCTCTAAAATAGAGACGACAGTGAAAAAAGGCTAGAAGAAATTGAGGATGCTATTGAATGGATGAACTTACTTGTAGAATCTCTTATACTCACAAATCACGAAAAGGAACATAAGAAAAGAATTATACAAGAGCACAATAATATCCTTCTTTCCTAAGAAGTTTTCTGGAAACAACAATCTCATGTCCAGTGGTTGAAAGAAGGGGACAACAATACAAAATTCTCTCACAAAATCACATACAACTGGAAGAGAAGAAATGTCATCTTCTCTCTCATTATTAATGGCTCAAGAATTGAATAAAATAATACTCATTTGTGAAGAAATACATCATTACTTTCTATCTCTGTTCAATAACTCCACAGACCACACAAGACACTTGGATTGGGATGTGCTTTTCCCTACAAAAGTTTAATAACTCTAAGAAACTAAAATAAAAAATTATGTTTTCTCCTCTCTAGGCCCTGACGGCTTCTTGCTCCACCTTTTCTAGTATTTTTGGAACCTCATCAAAGAAGACATTATTCAAATGATCCAATTCTTCTCTAAAGCAAATGATATTGAATGCTTGGAAAATATAAATCAAACTTTCATTGCCATAATCCCAAAGTAGCAGGAGGTTGAGCAAGTTAAAGACTTCAAGCTTATTAGCCTTCTAAATAGTAGCTACAAAATAATCTCTAAATGCCCTGCAAATCAACTCAGCCCCATCATTAATAATCTAATTGATGACTCTCAGAGTGTCTTTCTAAAGGACAGAAATATTAGTGATTGTTTTATAATAACTCAGGAAACTTTGTATTTTCTATACTCATCTTGATTTGAAGGCATCATGATCAAATTAGACTTTGAGAAAGTCTTTTACAATGTAAATTGACAATTTATTTTCAATTCTCTCTCAAGCTTTGGATTTAGAGATAAGTGAGTCAAATAGATTAAGATGTATGTTAGTACTCCCTGCTTTTCAATCCTTATCAATGGAACTTCAAAGGAATACTTTGGCACTTTAAATGGACTAAGACAAGGAAACCAGCTCTCCCCCCTCCTCATCCTTGTCACATACATCCTAAATAGAATGATATGTTTAGGACAATATAACCATCTCATCAAAGGGATGAAATTCTCAAATAATGGTTCTAAAGTGCTAAACATCTAATACGTAAATGATACCTTGATTTTTCTTACCCCATCAATAAAAGGCTTCATTAACCTCAAGGGGATCCTATGTTGCTTCCAAGCTTGTTATGAGTTCAAAATAAACTTTCACAAATCCACAATTGCGGGAATAGGCATTTTGAAAGAAAGACTCAATGACCTCTGCCTCTTTATGGGTTGTGAAGTGGCCTTACTCCCAATTACCTATCGAGGTCTTTCATTGCACTATAGAAAGGTTAGTGCAAATAATTGGACTCTAGTCATTGACAAGTTAACCTCAATATTAAGGGTAACCTTCTTTGTAGAGTCACTTTGTTTAATTCAATTTTGACAACAATACCTACTTATTACTTCATAGTTCTACATTTGCCTATGATTGTGGCTAAGAAAATGGATTCAATTAGGAAAAGATTCCTTGGAAATGTAGCCGTCCTATTGGTGTTGGCTATCACTTAGTCAAGTGGGAGTGACTTTGTAGGAGTAAACATCAGGATGGCTAGGACATCTTCAACTTAAAAACATTTAATATTACCATGAAAGGTAAACTAGTTTGGTCTTTACTCACAAAAACAAGGAATCTAAAGTGGTGCAAGATTTTTCAAGTTAAAAATCTTCATAGTAACGGTGTGGGCCGGGGTGTGTTTTCTCAACTCAAGTACTAAAAGTACCTCCCCATTTGGATTGAAACTAGGGCTTACTTCACCATTGTAAACATATTTTACTCCTACCATGCCTATTAAGCGAATTCCATCCTTTTTTGGGAGAGTAGTTGGACATGCCTCACGTCACTTAAAGCACTGCTTCCTGACTTATACCACCAAGCACGAAACAAAAAAATCTCTTTAGCAAAAAATTGCAGCTTGGAACCAATAAAGAAGGGAAAACCATTTTAGAGGATGGTCCTAAATTTCTTCCTAACCTCCCTACCTATCTTTCATGGAATTTTAAGCTTCGTCATTCTAGACAATGAGGAATACATAATATCATATACGCTATCTTCAAACAAGTTTTCTTTATTAAAAGTTGCTGTAACACCATAAGTGATGGGGGCTATAGATTGGACCTTGTGGGGGAAGGTATGGAGATCTGAAGTTCCACTAAAAATAAAACTTTTTGCATAGTTAGCTCTAAAAAATAAAATTCTAACCAAAAATAATCTCCTTAAGAGGGGATGAACTATATTAACTCATTGTGCTCTATGTAATGAAAATCCAGAAACAATTACACATCATTTTTTTTTCAATGTCCTGTTGCCACTAGAATTTGGAACTTCCTTGTTTGCAACCCTAATCAAATTGTTGCATTTACATGCTTAGATCAAGTATACTTGTTGAGACAAACATGCAGATTTAACTTAGACCTTAGCACTAGTTGAGACAAACATGCAGATTTAACTTAGACCTTAGCACTTGTTCTTGCTATCCTTTGGGTTACATGGTTAACCTAGAATAATGTGTTTTTTAGAAATGGCAGAATAAATATAAGTCAGAATTTTCGAACTATTATTGCTGCTTCTTCATTTTGAGCAGATCATCTATTGTCAAATGGTAGAGTCCACTCGGCAAACCCAAACAACATCAGGGCTATTCAAACTCATTGGGGGACAAACTACAATGCAGTCCTTCCTCATGATCTCAATGCTGCTAAGTGCAAATGCTGCTACTGCTGGGCCTTCCCATGCTGACAACATAGAAGCCCGACAAGCTGGAGCCATAGCAAAATTAGAGGCAAACAATCTGGAGGAAGGCCCAGAACATGCAGCAATTTTGATTGTTAGTTATCTCCCCAACTGCAAGAGTGGATGTCTGAGCTCTTACTACCATTGCTATTTCGGTCTGTTTGGACTCCCTTGCTCCCTTTGCCCATTTCTTTCTTTTGTTTTGTTAACGAAAATTTTATGATCAGCGCTTATGCATATACTTGATCGGAAGATCGCTTTGTAAGGATGCAACATATTTTGTATTCTCTTGGCTTGATAGTGGACTCATAGTCAAGCATTTTAATGAAATGTAAAAAAGAAAAGGGGGAAAGAAAAAATACTCCTTACTTCGTGGTATTTTTGTGATGATTATACTTGACAAAGAAAACCACTTTCAACGTCGATGTTAACAAAGAAGAATCCCAACAAACAGTCAAAATTCGAGGCCAAGCTCAAGCTCAGTTTATTACAAAGCAAACTTGAGCCAGACCTAGGTTGAATATGGGCTAGTTCGCTAGTCGGAGGTCCAACTTGTAGTTTGATCCAAACTAGCCCGAAATTCATAGAGTATGCATATTTTGTAAAGATAAATTCCAAAAAAATAAGACATATCACTAACATCCCTTTTTTTTTTAAAGTTGTTATTTTTTAATGTCATAAAAAATAAAGACCATTGAAACATGACAGAACGTTCTTAATTTTAAAATGTTAATTTACAAAATTACTAATAATGTTATTTATATATTTGTATCAGATCCATACCTGATTTGAATCATCGGAGATAGATTCACGTTAATGTTTAAAGAATATTACAAACTTATGCTTGACTCAAATATGATTTGATTGATCAACGAACGTATCCATCTTGATCAACCCAATTCATGTAGAGGACAAACTATTGGTTCACCAAAAACTAGAACAACCCAACCTAAAAATAGCTCTAATTATGCATTTGTTTTTTAATATAAGCAATAATCTTACAACCCCTTAGTTGATGATATTTAATTTATCAAAAAATAAAAAATTAATTACATGCCTATTATCACTGATTGATAGGGCTAGCAATGGGTCAGGTCTGGACCCAGGACCCGTGGGTCTAGACCCATTAAGTATGGGTCTGGGTCCTAAAAATGAGACCCATGAATCCGTGGTCCCAGACCCGCTAGACCCGTTCATTTATTGGGTCGGGTCTGGGCCTAAAAATACCCAGACACGTGGACCCGTGGACCCGATTTATTTATAATATATTATAGTTAAATATAAAAAGTAATGTATAATATATACACTATATATAATATATATATTACTCTACTCTTAAATCTCATTCTCTTTAAAGTCTAAAATTTATATGGTGTATGCACATTGATGGAGAATTGTTGTATGGACATTGACA
>JAMKQA010146012.1:0-10107 GCA_024699735.1 Posidonia australis
TGACTCGCAACAGTTTCTCTTCCTGTCCTCCCTCAGCGAACTTTCAAATTTGGTTCGCGGGAGTCTATGTTTGGAACGGGCCGGGCTGCCTTATCTCCGGTCTAGGCGGCTTTAGCCCGATTTTTTTGTTGTAACCGGGTTTCCTTTAGTTATAATATTTTGGGGGTCTCCTGGGGCCCGTAACTTTCCAGGTATAAAAAAAAAAAAAAAAAAAACCCTAAACCCTAATCCAAAACCCTAAAAACCTATAACAACCTCTAACCACCAATAACAACATCTAACAACTTATAACAAATCCCTTACCTCTTTCCACTCCACCATAACAACCTAACCACCTATAACAACTTCTAACAACCTATAACAACCCTAACCACTTCCCACTTTACCATAACAATCCTAACCACTTCCCACTTCACCATAACAACCCATAACAAACTCCTAGCCATTGCAAGCCCATAAATACCCCCACATTTGCAAGGGGAAAAATCGGAAAAAAGGAGAAAAAAACTTGAAAATTTTGAGAGGAGAGCAACCAAGAAGAATTGTTCCAACCAGAGCAACCAAAGGAAGCTCAGATCAGAGAGGAAGCTCAAAGAGGAGAGAAATCAATGTTCAGGCCAGCTCCGGCCAGCTCTCCGGCGAGCTCCGGTGAGCTCTGACAATCACCTCCACTGCCAACTCAAGTAAGCCCCGATCCCAGCTCAATTTCTTTTAATTTCAGTTCCTTAGGACCTCCTCAACCTTCCTGAGTTGATTCCAGTAAGGCCAAGTAGCTTCCATGGTCGGAATCAAAGCGTTTTGGATCATCAGACCCGATTCTCTTATCGAGGAGGTGGGGGCATGAATCCAGTGAGTGATTCGTGCCTTGGTGAGTGTAGTTAGCTTGGTCTTGGTCCCGCCTTGCTCCTCCTCCATCCTGGAAGCCTCTCCCTCACTCTAGACGTCGCTGGAGAAGGGCCGTCAGACGTAGCTACACCGTCACTGGAGAAGATGACCCCTGGAAGACGCCTCCCACCTCGCAGCACCTCTCCAACCAACAGGAGACGTTCCCTTGCTCTTCCCCTACACTCTGGAGCCCACAGGACACCACATTGGAGCCTAATTGTGTCCTGCAACCATCGTCGTTGGAATCGTCGCAGGGCATGATCGAGAGGGGAGCTCATGCAATGTTTCTTACCTCTGAGAGGTGGGATTTCTTCCTCTCTGCGCCTTCAACCCTCCTGGAGTCTCAGACCGCCGTTTTAATGCCTCTAGTGGACTCTTCTTCCCTGTCACCGTCACTGGAGTTGAGACGACGGTGAGTGAGGTGGGGAGGAGACTTGGATCGTTCAGTGCCTGACCTAAGCCATTAGATCTTCCCCTCTTTCTTCTCTCTTACTCACGGTGTGCTTGGATGCCAGATCAGGCATTGGGGAGGCTGTGAATGGCATCCCAGATGACCGTCGACGGTGAGGTCTCGTCGACGGCGGCCGTCATTCCTTTATTTAAAAAAAAAAGCTTCTTTTAAGAAAACTCTATTTCTTTTCTTTTCATGCACCCAGATCCTTTTATTTTGCATTTATGCCCTTGCATTAGTTTTTTAATCATTTTAATAATGATTTGTTTTGTAAAATTGCAGTGTGATCCTTATGTTTTCCGTTTAATATTTTCCAAGCCTTAATTCTTGACATAAAACACTTTGATTTAGTTTCCATTCGTCTTAAGTCCATAATTTTGCATAAAAAATCGTGAACTTCATTAAAATTGTTCTGAATGCATGATTTTCTGGTACAATTGCAAATCTAATCCTGTAGATTCAAATTTTTACTCAAATTTGCATAGAATTGCATTTTAAACCCTGAACTTCACTAAAATTGCACTGAATGCATGTTTTTACGGCATATTTGTAGACTAGTCCTTGGAAATTCATGTTTTCATCCATGAGTCCACTATTTTGCACATTTAACCTTGAATATCTTCAAAATTGCATTAAACACATGTTTTGCTGGTGAAATTATAGGTTAGCCCCTAAGAATCCTAATTTTACCAAAAAATGCATAGTTTTGAACATTTAACCCCCAATTTCCTTAAAATTGCATAAAATGTGTTTTCTTTAACATTTTAGCTGATTTAGCCCTAGAATCTCAGCTTTTACTCAGGACATGTAATGTTTGCATAGAGGCCCTTGGAAATTTACATATTTCACCCATGCTTGCATTTTATACATTTTGTTACCCTTTTTCATTCATATATTCTCATGCTTACTCTCTTGCATCATGCATGCATTTCAAAACTTATTTCAAACTTGGTTTTCACATTATTTCCCAAATTTTTTACGATTTTCATGATCTTGATTTGATTTGGATTTTCAACGTGCGAGGGCATACATTAATAGACTTGACGATGCCAATATGGCCTCGAATGAGGATTTTTTTTTTTCTCTCATTTGATTTTCTTAGATTTCTTAAGTTTCCACTGTTTTGTGAGATGCTTTCCGAATATGTCCAATTTTCACGATTTTTCTCATCGCCCAAGGGCGTACAGTAAAGTGGCATTTTCCTTATTATTTCTTTTATTCATTTCTTTGATTTGGCATGCTTTCGCATTCATCTTAGGCAAGTGCAATCATAGTAAACACATACACACACCAAATCATTAGCAAGTAGGAAACCTAGAAAGACCGATTTCTTTGGCCCTTACTGGTTTGCGCACTTCATCCATTAGGCATGGAGCATACATGTGTTTTCTTCGCATTGACTTCTTTAGGTTTTTTCTTTGTGTTTGGTTTTCCTTGTTCCATTAAAAGACTAAGTGGCGACTCCTTTTCCTTATCCTTTTCTTATCTCTCTTTGGTGTTTCTAAGCCTAGTCTCCTTCTCTGGATTCACCATCTTCGCCGTGACCATATCGGGACTGCTTGTGTGTTTCCACGCACCTTGGAGTCATGTAGGGTTCCACCGGCATGGTCAATGGAAGCAAAATCCACATAGTATGCACTGGTGATTTCTCGCTCCTTAGGCGGCGATTCCGGTTGATTTGACTGCGATTTAGTCAAAATTGACTGATTTACTGGTGAAACTGCAGTTGGAACTGTCTCTACAGAAATTGTAACTATAACCAACTCTAAAGACAGCAACAGAAGCCTTGCTGCGCTCGGTGGAAAGGACAATATTGGACTTGTTATGCAATCCACAACCTCATCCTCAGAATAGTAGTCCTCAACATATATCCATTCTGATCCGCTGGTAGGCTCATTCCGTTCAGACTTTGCAGCAACAAGATTCTGATTGGGATCTAGAAATCCCGCACTGACAAAGTTAGTTAAATCCCATGTAATAAAGAGTTTCCAAAACTTACGATTCCTCAAGAACCCATCCTACGGCTTCCATCTATATCCCAGTCCTTTAAACTCTTGTCTTTTCTCCATGGCAATTGGCTCGAGGATTCCTTGGCCATTCCACCCAAGCGGTGCTCCTTTCTCGTACCCCCACCTTTGGCAAAGATTCTTGACCATCACAAAAGGATTGACAAAAGCGGCCAAATGACTGGCACGCTTGAGAATCAAAATGAAATTGATAGGCTCGAAGCGGTCAACTCGGTATAGCACATCAGAAGGCTTGGTGTCAAATTGGACAGTTTGAGGAGCCAATGAAGAGACCACCTTGACTTTCTCCCTTTCAAGATTTTCCACCAATACAACAACATTGTTGTTGTTCCAATGGAACTAAATCATTCGATGAAGAGTTGAGGGGATGACCTAATGCTTGTGGAGCCAAGGACGCCCAAGCAGGAGATTGAAGGACGGTTCGAGGTTGACAACATAAAATTCTACCTCGAAATGGGCAGGACCAATGATCAGAGGAATAACCAAGATCCCTAAAGTATCATGGTCCGTGTTGTCAAATGCCATCATTTCTTTCATAGCCAGGGTAATGTCCTCAGATTTGAATCCGATCTGACTTACAATTCGTAAGGGGCAAACTTTTAAGCTGGCACCATTATCCACTAGAGTAAGAGGAATGCGGAAATTTTGAAATTGCACTGTGATGAACAAGGGTTGATTATGATTGGTCCCTACTAGGGGTAATTGTGTACTAGAGAAAGAAATCACTTGTGGCGCATCTATCATTCCTACCATGTTTCCAAGGCTGATGGTTGTATAGTTGGGGAAACATGAGTGGCTTGGAAAAGTCGAAGGAAGGCCTCCCTATGTTCAACTGATGTATGGATTAGGTCCCAAATGGAAATATTCGCTTTAACTTTCTTTAACTGGGTCGTGATGTCTGCTACAAGTGGGTCCTTCTTGGTAGTGGTGGGATTGATTCTTGGAACTACCTCTTTGGGAATAGGATTGGGAATCTGGCTCTCTAGTTGGGAAGATGAGGCAGTTGGCTGGTTGGGCTTGCTAATCGGAATTGAGGCCTTGTACACCCGTCCTGGCCGTGTTACCTCAGCGCACATTTCCGTGGCATAACTGTAAGGCATGCAGTGAGTATCCTGTTCCAGGTTAATGACCACAGGAATACGGACCTTCAATTCCACTGGGACCATGGTTGGTGTACTCAATGAAGTGGGTATTGTGGGTATTGTGTTTTATGGATCAAGTCGGGTTTTGGCCTAGCTAGCAAACTGACTGATGATGAAGTGGATTGCATGGTAGGTTTAGTGGTTGCATGCCTCAGTCTGGCCGTTAGCTGGATCATGTTAATTGTAGAATTGGAAACCTCAACAAAAGATTGGCTAAGCTAATGAGGAAAAGGATCTGAGATGTCATGAATGAGAAGGAAAGGGTCAAACTGTGATGGTTAAGACTCAACAGAAGAAACAAGATGAACTCCTGAAGTTCCAGGTGCATGCTCAGGCAAGGGCCAGCTGACTCTATTGCTATGTGTAGATGCTGGAGAATGTGGCATCGGTGCAGCTAGAGCAGGCTCTACCTATTATGTGTTGATGAGGATGACCTTTGGTCAATGAAGTCCTTAATGGCACTCTAGAGTGTGAAACAGTTATCCATAGAGTGCCCCGCAACTCTATGGTAACAGTACAAATCTGCTTTAAACCATCGCAGAAGTGGATTCAGTGGCGGACGAACTTTCGGAAGCATCAGGAGTGAAGTAACCTTGGGAAATACAGCACTTAGTGGCTCAACCAGAGGGGTGTAATCCCTCTCAGGTCATTGAGGCCGCCTTGATCTTGGGTTGTGCCCATGCCTTGCCGGTGCGGGCGGGTATACTAGCTCGATGGTGGTGGTGATTTGTGATGTGCATGGTGCCCTAGATGTAGGGGTATAAATTACCTGACTTGGTGCTAGCGAGCTCACCACACTAATCGGCATAACAGGAGCTCCAACAAAAGCCACGACATTCTTGGTGGCATCCTTCCTCTGTGAATACCCAATGTTAGATCCATTACCGCTACCACTGCCATTGCTGGTCACTCCATTGTGGTTTGAAGCCATGGTCTACTTGGCAAATGCCGCTAATGTAGGAAAATTTTCGCTATGCAGCAAGCTCTCAAGTTGGGTGCTAGCTTTGATCAAGGATGCAAAGTAGGAAATGGGTTGTATGCTCAGTAAGGCCCCTGTGGTTGGTTGCGCTCCTTGGATTATCATTTCGATAGACTCGTCATCAGAGGGTTTATCGTGAACCTGTCAAGCGAGGGCTTGCCAGTGCACAATGTACTCCCTGAATGGCTCATGGGGATTCTGCCTAGTTGGGATTAGGTCCTCTCGCTTTTAGACCATGTCGAGATTGAAAGAATATTGTTCCAGAAAAGCCTGGCTAAGGTCACTCCAAGTCGTAATAGTGGTCATATCCATATATGTGAACCACTTCAAAGCTGGACCTGTGAGGCTCTTCTAGAAGAGGCGAATAAGCAGCCTCTTGTCAGCCTACAACTGAGCGAGATCACCACAATATGCCCTAAGAAGTGAAACTAGGCAGCCTTTACTATTGTATTTTTCAAATTCTGGGATATGAAAATTCGAAGGGAGTGTAGCCTTTGGAAAGTAGTACAGGTCTCGGAAGGTATAAGATTGGCAATCCCTACCTTGCACTAACCATAGTGCTCTTTTCAATTTGCTCAACTTGCTGAGTAGAGCATCTGGGGTCACTACTGATGTTGACATTGCAACTGGGGCGGGTCCCGCGTACGCTATGTTTATAGCACCCATGTGCTCCTTCAGATCTATCATCTCACCACCTGGTGTCGTGGCTTGATGATCAGTGTACTCGTGCGTGTGTGGGGTAGGTGGTGGCATGTATGCTAGAGCCTGAATTTAATGTAGAGGTACAGGAGCGGCAATATGCTATGTTAAATGTGATGTTGTGTGTGGGAGCAACAACTACTGCACTGGTGTTACTGGGCTTGCTGGTCACTATGCTCCTGCCAGCCCAAAATGCTGGCAACCAGTAGAAAGGGGAACATGCAGTGTATATAGTTGTGATAATGCTAATGGCGGAGAAGTGGCGCTTGTCGCCAAAGCAACGAGGAGCTGTGGTGACGACAGCAGTAGTGGTCTGACAGGAGCAACATGGAATTCTTGAGCTGGATCATATAGAACTTTAGGAATGGGACAGATAGAGGTAGTCTGTAGACACCCCAATTGCTTGCAATGGGACCTTAAACTCTAAAACTAACCCAAATCAAATTCAAAATTTGAAAACCTAATTCAAAACCCAAAAAATTAGCTTTAAACCCTAATCCAAACCCAAAACCCTAGGTTAAACCCTAAACCAAATTCAAAACCCTAATCCAAACCCTAAACCATAGGTTAAACCCTAAACCAAATTCAAAACCCAAACCCTAAACCCAAGGTCAAACGCTAAGTCAAACCCTAAACCCTAAACCAAACTCAAATCCTTCATCCAAGCCCAAAACCCTAATCCAAACCAGAAACCCTAAAAACCCTAAACCCTAGGTCAAACCCTAAGTCAAGTCCTAAACCATAAGTCAACCTTTAACCACCTAAACAAACCCTAACTACTTCCCACCTTCATCATAACCACCTGTAACAACCTATAACCACCTAAACAAAGCCTAACTACTTCCCACCTTCATTATAACAACTTGTAACAATTTCCAATAGCTCCTAACTAACCACAGCAACCCATAACAACCATGCCAAGCTTGAAAAAACCCCCCCGCGCCATTTGCAAGAGAATGGAGAAGGAAAAAAGGAGAGAGGAAAAGGTTGGAAAATTTGAGAGGAGAGCCCCCAATGCTTTTGCCTCCCAACCAGAGCAACTAGAGAGGTCCAAGAGCAAGGAGGAAGCTCGGGGAGGAGAAAAATTTGAGTTTCAAGTCATCTTCGGTGAGCACCGGTGACTTCCGGCGGCCCTAACCACTGTCCACTTAGCTATGCTCTCAATAGACCTCAATTTCCTTCCAAAATAGCTTCCTAGGTCTCCCACTTCCTTCCCCAATCAATTCCAATAAAGCCAAAGGCCTTCCTAGGCTGGAATTGTGGCTTCAAGCCTCATCGAAGTAGTTCTTCAGCGAACATCTCTCCTTGGACCTCCTCTTGCTTCTCCACCCGTCGAAACTCTGCTTCAGTTGCTATGGAAGGCACTAGTTGAAGCTCACTGGAATCGCGACATCTTGCCGTCGTCAGGGAAGACAATGAACAGTGCTACACGATTGAGCACCTCCAACTCCACCATGCCTCTTCAATCCTCCAAAAACATTCCCCGACGCGCCCCCAACACACCAGAGCAATCAAAGTCAAGCTTCGTGCCCTAGACCACTCCCGCAGCCATGCTCACCAGAGAAGACGACGGCGACGGCAGGCGGAACCCAAGATCTAGAGGATCGCCACCATTCTTGCTCCTGATTGATGGAAAATCATCCTCTCAGCGTTCCCAAGCCTCTAGGAGCCTTGAGCACCACGCCACAGCCCTGTGGAACAACCATCTTCCTCAGCGCCCTCGCCGAAGTCACTTTGATGGCAAGGAAGATGGGTGGCTAACTCCAGCCATCGAGGCCAAGATCTAGACCATTGGATCTTCTCCCCTCTTTCTCTGCTTGCTCCCGATGGAGCTTGATGAGTGATCAGGCATCGAGATGCCCTAGAAGGGCATCCCAGGCGGTCGTCGGCGGTGGAGTTCCGTCGCCGGCAGCCATCGTTTCTTTTCTTTTAAAAAATTAAAAATAAGTTTTCTTTTGAATAAACTTCTGTTTGTATCTTTTTCTTACATTTAGGTCCTTATTTCTTACATTTAGATCCTTTTCTCTAACAATTAGGTCCTCGCATAGTTTTTTTTAAAGTTTTTAAATAATATCTATTTTGAATATTACAATGTGCTCCCTGAGCTTTCTTTTTAATGTTTTCCATGCTTTAAAATTTGATATAAAACCTTTGAGTTTCTTTTCATGCATTTAAGTCCAGAATTTTATCCTGGAGCTTTATTAAAACTATTCTGGATTCATATTTTTTTGGCATAATTACAAAGTAAACCCTGTATATTCAAATATTTACCCACATATGTTCAGAAATTGCATTTAAAACCCTAGGCTTTATTAAAATAGTTCTGAATGCATGTCTTTTCTGTCACAAGTGCACCTTAAACCCTAAGAATTAAAATATTGACTCAAAAGTGTTCAAAATTGCATTTTTAACCATGAATTTCACTGATTTCTCACTGAATGAATGCTTTCTAGGGATAATTTGCATGTCAGTCCCTAAATTTTTTGATTTCAAACTTAAGACCATTCTCTTCCACTTTTGAACCTGAATTTCTTCAAAATTGCATTAAACACATATTTTACTAGCAAAATTGCACATTGAACCCTAGGAACCTTGAATTTGACCAAAAATGCATAGTTTTGCACATTTGACCCCAGATTTCTTCAAAATTATATAAAATGTGTTCTCCTATATATTTTTGATGATTTAGCCTCGGAATTTTAGTTTTCACTCAGAATTTGGGAATTTTGCACAAAAGCCCATGGAAGTTACATTTTTACCCTCACATTTGCATTTTGTACATTTTGTTGCTATTTTTCATGCATATTTTCTCATTTCTTCTTTCCCACATTATGGACACACTTCTGACTTGTTTCAAACTCAATTTTCACATTGTTTATCGGATTTCTTTCGACTTTTACAATTTTGATTTGATTTGGCTTTCCATCGCCCGAGGGCATACATTAACACGCTTGACAATGCCGATATTGACCCGAATGAGGATTATTTTCCTACAAAGGAGGCAATCAATCAACTATGTATCAAGAGGAGCTGAGCCAACCAAAGGACAGGACATCATCAAAACTGGTTTCCTTATGCTGGTCATAGTAATCACCTCAGTCGTGGGTTCTAGACCAATCAGGGTTTGCTAGTGTCCCGAAACTGAAGGGTAAGGAACTCCATGTGCCTGAAAGTGGTTGTCATGGAGAACAGATGAAGTAACATATGTCAAGATAAGAGAGGAAGGAGGGGTGGAAACAGAGATTCCCTTCAAAGTAGCTGGTACAAAGGTCTCAGAAACTCCCTTGGCCATAATGGATCGCGAGCGAGTAAGGATGGGACTGCGATTGCAAACCGGGGGATGACAGCTACGAGGAGCTATTATCAGAAGTGACAGATAGCTCGAGGAGAGATGGACAAAAACAATGCCTTAAGACTGAGGTCATTGAAAGGATCTCCTGGACTCTGGCCTAGGAACTCGCACACGGAACACTATGATCCAAAAAAAAACTAGTTTGTGAGCGAAGAAGAAAAGACAAAGACAAAACAAAAGAAGAAACATGTGAGCTATGCAATTGTTTATTAGGGTGGTGAAGACACCCCGATTTTGAGGTAACCTAGAAATGAGTATCTGTATGTTGCTTTGGATATGATCAGCCCTTGAACCGAGCCCCAAACCCATTGGCCAGAGCCCCAAACAAAATTTCTGAGCAAGGTTGGCGCACCAAGTTGGCGCACCAAGCAGGTGCACCAACCAGGCGCACCAACCAGGCGCACTAAGCAGGCGCCCAGTCGTTTCCAGACTGCGACTGTTGACCTTCCATCTTTCGGCTGTTAGCTTTGCAAACGAATGTGCTCGAGAATATTCGAGCCTTTTCGTCTACAAGGCCCTCCAGCTTCCATGAGTTACCCCTCTCATATATCCCTATAAATAGAGACCCATTT
>JAMKQA010146018.1:0-10417 GCA_024699735.1 Posidonia australis
TTTCAGGTGCAGACCGCGTGCAGCCAGTTTCCGGTGCGGGAATCGGAGTTCCTAGCCGCGCATCGAGATCCTAGAGGTGAGCCTGGTTACAGTCTTTATTTTTGTGATTTGTGTAATTAGGCTTGTGATGCTATTGTTTGGTAGCGTGTCCGGGTTCGGGGCGTTACAAATACCGAGTAAAATAACTACATCTATACCAAACAAGAAACAAAAGTTATCTACGGTGACAAGGCTTGAGAGGGATTTGATTAGGGTGACAACGGCATAGGAGAAAAAGTGTGAGTTGATTACCAATCAGACTGAACATATTGCAACATAGAAATAAAAGCAAGACAACTATTCTAGTAAATTTTGACTCTTTTGTATCACGCCTGAGGAAAGAATTGTTCGAATGTCCCCTTGATGGAGTTTAATTACCCTACAATCAAACTTAAATTTTAGAGTAACTATTTATCACTGTAATTGAGTAACAAAGAAGAGAAATTACAAATTAGGATTCCATTGATTGATGCTGAAGATTTTTGAAAGGCTAAATTGACATTGGGTTTGGAAAGCCTTGAACATGATGGAATTGTTGTGGTTCATGAGACCTACATTATAGAAATATATATTTTGATAATAATTATAGAAAGATATATTGATCTGTGGAGCAAGGTTCTTTATATAGAGTTGCAACTTACACAACTTCAAGAGCAAGAAAGGAAATAAAAGAAGCAAACATCACAACCAACATTACAAAAGAAATCCATGAATCGATGTAATATCACCATTAATTCCAATCCTAGACAGATCCCTCGTTTTTAATCAATTCATCATGAAAACTGTGACCACCTTCCTCATACCATTTTTTCAAATATATGTCTATGGTGCTTAAACAAATAAACATGGTGTATGCTCGTCAAGTTCTATTTCATCTTTTGAACTTTGATCACCTTTAATTTTCGATTCAATGATATTCTCTCCTTCATTGTCAATCCATTTTGATCGTGTAGTCCCAACTAGCTAGATTGGTTTTCTCCTTCACTGCAATTAAGAAACAAAAGATTCTATAAATTTGTTTTGACTTTTTCAAGAATCTGTTTTGACAACTCATTGCAAATATGTATATACTTTTTTTTAAGATTTATTCTTTTTTGTCTTCTTAGAAATTAGACCTTTCTTTTGATTCGTGAGAAAGCAACTTTTGGTTTCATTAAACCTTTCATTTCTTCAACAAATTTGCTTGCTAGTTTGTTCACAAAGCCATTAGGAGAACACTTCCTTCTACTGATGAACATTCTGTGATGAACATTTTTTATGTAATTATTTCTCTAATGAACATTTATGTGAAACAAAAGATTAAACCAAATGAATTTTGTGATGAACATTTCAATGCAATTATGAATATTTTTTTATTCATAAAAAATGGAAAAAATAATTATAGAGAAGACTATGTTCTTATAGATCATGTCTTTCATAGCGACGACAAGGTACTTCAAGGCAACAACGAGTGATTTCACGACAACAGTGATCTGTTTCACAGCGACGGTGAGGTTTTCCATGCAGACGACGATGGCAGAAGGCTCCAGACTTGATTCCAGCTTCCGACACCTCCCCTTGCCAAGTTTCGAACTGGTCAAAACCCTAGACGTTACCATAGGGGGAAGAAGAAGTGGGGGAAGAAGCAATAGAACAAGCCCAGCCAATCGGAATGCTCTCCTCACTCTTCACCATCCAGAACTCGTTCCGACGAAAACCAAACCCCGATCCCCCAACTACACAATTGCCAACATCGGAAGTACTCTCGAAGCTATCAAACCTCGACCTCTCTTAATCCCGACAAGGCGGAGTTGCAAGCTTGGAGAAGAAGGGTAAGAAGATGATACAAGAAAACAAAACCCAATCTTGTCATCTTCGTTGAGGAACAAATGATCGGGTCGAGAAGAAGGGGAAGAAGAAGAAGAAGATGGAGGTGGTGAATGAATAGGGAAGAGAATGAAGACGAGTAATAAAAGAGGGGCAAATAAGTAAATTACATATTAGTATATTCTAGCATCTACCAATTTAAAGTCACCTAAAATCTAGCTTCTACTGAATACTCTCAAAAGTTAGTTTCTATTAAAAAAAACTCAAAATCTCACTTTTACATCTAAGAAGTTCTAAACGAGACCTATGTAACCCTTGTTACCATCTGAAATGTGTCCTAGTCTCCTAGGTGGATGAGATGGTGTTCCCAAAAGCACTTCAATTTTTTTATGTTGATAAACTATTACTTTCGTTCAATCCACCCATAAAAGAGATAAAGATGACAACTTGTGACAATTGAAATTTTGAATCTTATCTCTAAATATATGATCCTTACGAAGTGATTGAACGATCCAAAGGAAACCAAGCAAGAGGGTTGAGAGGAAATCTATTGAACTTGACGAAAATTTGTACATTGAGCAACAATGTGTCCAAAACCCTCACACTTGTAACATTATTGTCCATTTCATAGTTTGATTGTAGATCTTGGAGCCCGATGGGCACCTGTAGAAACAAAGGATGGATGTTGCTTGCTAGTTTGGAGAAGTTGAATTGTCTGGAATTCTATAAATGGGATTCCATTGCTTGCTTTCCTCACATGAGGGCCTTTCTTTTATTCTCATCTTCCATCTAGTAAGGCACTTGTACTATTGAGGTGGTTTAGTTGAGAATTGACTTGCAATCATTTGTCGTAGACAAAGATTAATAGCTTTTACTTTGCAACCACTCATCGATGATGGAGAAGCAACAGCATAACAAATTAACCTGAAAGCATGAATTTGATCATGACGACAGTTTCTATTGAAGACTAACCTACAAGTATTTGTCGATCACAAAGATTGACAACTTATACTCCATTGGCTTTCATCAATGATAGAGAAGCAACAACACGACTTACCTGCAAGCACTAGTGTTGATCGACAAGATGATCAGCATTGGATAAAGGCAAGTGATGATGGGATGAGAGAGGGTTTGGGTTTCTCCTCCAAGTATCATGGTTACTTGAGTTATTTCGTGAGAACGACATAAAAACTAATGTGAAGTAGTTGGTTAGATGAAAACCACAACATCAGTTAGCCATATGGGCATAGATGGAAACAAGGAAACTAATAAGGGATATCTATGTAAATAGAAAAACAATAGAGAGGTCTATCTCAATCACCATGAAGCTCATCAAGTAGGTGGTACATGGTCTATTCCGAGATGCTTCCTGGCAGGTACATGGTCTCCTTTTGAAGGAGGGTCATGCTGTGGTGTTGATCTAAAGAGAAGGAGGCTGGTGGTCGGCGGCAGGAAGCCTTGAAGGACAATGATTGCTTGCCCTCGTGGCTGCTGACTCGACAGTGACTCATTTTCCCTCCTTTTCCTACCATGGGGAAGGGCAAGAATAAGTCAAAGATGCGTGGAGTCAGTGCTCTATTGATTGAGGATGAGCTGTGTTCGAAGAGTCGACACGTCGTTACTTCGGGGACTGGTGCGGTCAGTCCTGGGGATGGAACGTATGCCGCTGTTGTGTCCCGAAGTGGGTCTGAAGCTACTAGGGCCCAGGATACGATAGTTGTTGAACCCGCCACGTGTCCTGATGGGTGTGTGATTGGATCGACCTTATTGAACAGGCCTGTAGGGGTCAATCTAATCGTTGACCTTGGGTCCCCTAGTCTCGGGATTCCCAACAAGCTTGAGGAAGTGCTCATTGAGTCGGGGTGTAGTGAGGATGCGGGAAATAAGGACGTGGTGGATTCGAGCTCGCCGTCACCCTCTTGTGAGACTTTCGAGGCAAATGATGATTTCTTCCTACTGATGTCTGACTAGGAGGCTTCTGGTGTGCCACTATTGCAGGTTGTGGTGCCAGGTTCGTCGGGTGGGCCTGTCTCTCTTGTGCAGGTTGGCTCCCCTCCACCAAGGGGGTCTCGTTCTAGGGGCCATCATCGGGGTGGGGTCAGGGGTTTTCTAGTGTTCGCCAATCGAGGAGGCCACCTTATGGGTGGTAGGGACACGACTCGTCGTCAGAGGATGTCTTGTTCTGCTTCTAGAAGACTGGACGGTTCACGCCATAGGTCTATTACATGGGCAGAGATAGTCAAAGGAAAGGAAGCTGATGTTGTTAGGGGGGATAATGCTCTTCCATGTTTTACGCCATGCTCGGTGAACGGTAGTAAAAGGGTGGAGTTTGGTGATAAGGACATACAAGGGGTGATTGATC
Source organism: Posidonia australis (assembly GCA_024699735.1). NCBI lineage: Eukaryota > Viridiplantae > Streptophyta > Magnoliopsida > Alismatales > Posidoniaceae > Posidonia > Posidonia australis. The sequence continues at coordinate 4,208 of JAMKQA010146018.1, forward strand.
GGTGGAAGAATGTGCTGATGGGGTTTGTTATTGATGCCAATCTTGTAGGTCGTGGTCTTCTAGCTTATCTTCGGTGGCTTTGGCGTCTCGTGGGATCGATGGATGTAAAGCCAAGAGGCAACGACTTCTTTCTCTTTCAGTTCTCACATCCACAAGATGTCACCAAGGTGTTCGAGGGAGGTCTATGGTTCATAATGGGTAGGTCCTTGGTTCTTAGATTGTAGCGACCAGGGTCTAAGTTGAGGAGGGGAAGCTTGACATCATTCCTCAGTGGGTTAAGTTCCCTACCTTATCGTTGCAGTTTTGGTCACCAACCATGCTTAGCAGGATTGGGAGTGCCCTTGGTTGTCCTGTTCGCATGGATGGCCCCACCGCAGACGCGACTCGGCTAGATTTTGCTTAGATTTGTATTGAGGTGGACTTGGGATTTGACTTTCCCACATCTATTCCTTTACGTAATCGCTGCACAAGTGAAGTTGAGGACATCCAAGTGTCCTATGACTGGAAGCCGGTGGCGTGTGGTCACTATGGCACCTTTGCCCACTCTGGATCTACGTGTGTGATCAACGCGGCGACTAAATTAAAGGGCATGGGTAGGGATACTGGATAGGCTATGGTGCAGACGGATGGTGTTCATGCCTCTACTAGCGCTGGTCCTAGTGTAATAGCGATTGATGGACAAGATGTGGCTGTTCCTGGATCCGAGTCTCCCAACGGCATGGAGCGTGAGGTGCCTAAAGCGTGCCAGACCAGACATGCTGAACCTCGTACGGGTAGTTCGGTGCGTGCAAAGAGGAGTGCTGGTAATCGAGGCAAGGAGAAGGTTTCTGCTAGTGGTCCTAACAGGTTTGAAGCCCTACATGTGCCTTCTAATGGGTCAAGTGAGGATGGACAGCCTAAGGGAGTGGTGGTGGAAGCTCGTGCTAAGGGTCCAGCGATGCGTGGTCGGTTGAAAGGACCTGTGTCGGGCCAGTTGGGGTCAAGTGAATGTGTGTCGTCAAATCCTCCATCTTTGAAATGAAGATCCTATCGTGGAATGTGCACGAGGCTAATTCTCCTGACTGGCGCTTGATGTTAAGGGAGATGATTGGGAATGGTCAATTTGTTGTGCTCTGTCTACTAGAGCATAAGCTTTGTTTGTTGGAGGCTGTTAACCGCTTTACTACTACTGTATGGTCGGAGGCCTCCGTCGCTCACAACTTGGATCACGCTCCAGGGGGTCGTATCCTGGTACTGTGGAATCCATCGATGGTGTCGTTGGCTTGCTCTCTCTCAACACCATAGTGTATAGTGTTTCAGGCAAGTGTGGCGGAGTAGAATTTCTCTCTGGCGGCGATGTATGGGTTCAACCGGCCACATGAGCGGGAGCCTCTCTAGATGAACCTTTCTGGCTTCTATGGGAATGGTGATGCAATGGCTTTGGGAGACTACAACTGTGTACGCTCGGTTGATGATCACGTTGGGCTGGGCGTCCCTATTTCCTCTGCTATGGTGACCTTTAATGCTTGGGTGGAGGTGTAGGCGTTGGTGGAGTGTCCGACGTTTGGGAATCGCTTTACATGGTCTGGGAGTTGGAGTAATGGCAAGGTGAAGTCTCAGTTGGATTGGTGCTTGTTCACAAAGGACTGGTTGAGCGCATTCCCAAACACGGCTATGGTGGTGGGTGACCGACTCGCTTGTGATCACTACCCGTTATTGGTGACAATCAGTGCTCGTGCCCTTAGGCCGCCTCCGCGTTTCAAATTCTTCAATCACTGGTCGGCTCATCCACAATTTCTGGATGTGGTTCGGGAGGGGTGGAGTACCCCTGTGGCTGGCACGCCTATGCACAGGTTTGTGTGTCGGCTTGCTTCTATAAGAAGGCTTTTAAGTAAATGGGTTCAGGATGTGTTTGGTAATGCTACTACTAAGGTTCGGGCGATCAGGAGCAAGATTGAGAAGTTACAAGCCCTACGTGCGGAGTTGGGTGTCAATCAAGGCGAGTCATTAAATGCTAGGTTGAGGGACCTGGACTCTTAGGAGTGTGAGCTACGGCGTAGGCTTGGTGCGAAGCTGGTGCATGACGAGAAGGTGCTTCGTCAGCAATCCAGAATCCAGTGGCTAGCTGCGGGAGATGACAACTCTACTTTCCTTCATCGGTCCATCTTGCTCCGCCATGCTCATAATGAAGTACGTTGTATGACGGAGGGTAGCATGGTCATTTCTGATCTGGACCAAATCTTAGAGCATGCACATGGATACTTTAGGGATCTCCTCAATTACTCTGATCGAAGGGTTGCATTGCCTACTGGAACCATTCCAATAGCCATCTCTGGCCAGGTCAATCAAGGGTTGATTGCTGGCACGTCTCTAGAAGAGCTCCGTTCGATGATTTGGGGAATGCATGACAACAAGGCCCCGAGGCCTGATGGGTTCATTATTGGTTTTTTTAAAGCATCTTGGGATGTTATCAAGGGTGACTTGCTTACGGTGGTGAATGGTTTCATCCGATCGCGACGCCTCTTGGGTGCTGTTAATGCCACATCTCTCGTGCTTTTGCCTAAGGTTGAGGTGCCACAGTGCCTTGCAAACTTCCAGCCTATAGCACTTTGCAATGTTGCCTATCGGATTCTGTCTCGGTTGCTTGTGCGCCAATTGTGGGACATGCTGCCTTCTCTGATCAGTCCTGCACAACACGCATTTGTGTGTGGCTGGTCCATCTCCAACGCTTTCCTTCTGGCACAGGAGATTGTGAGTCGCTTCCATATTCGAAGGGGTGTCCCTAAGCTTGCCTGCCTCTTGGATCTCCGAAAGGCCTATGATACCCTGGATAGAAGCTTTCTCCTTGAAGTGATGCGGCAAATGGGGTTTAGTGATCATTGGTGTGCCTTGATCCGATCCATGCTGAGTGCAACGCTCCAAGTTTGTATGAACGACCGATCATCCACGACTTTTGCCTCGTCGAATGGACTACGCCAGGGAGACCTGATCGCACCCTATCTTTTTGTCCTGGCTATGGAGGGCCTCTCCCAAATGTTTCAGAGTGCTATTGAGGACGAGCACGTCACCCCCGCTTGCTATGGGTCGGGTGCGAGTGTCGCATATCTTGTTTGCGAATGACCTGCTTGTGTGCGTGCGTGCTGATGGGGGCTCAGTTGCTGGTATTCGGAGTGTGCTTGATCAATTTGCTTGATATTCAGGTCTGTCCATCAACCCTATGAAGATCTTGGTGGTGTCTCGTGGGTCTCAGGCTGATTTCGCTAATTTGGAGATGAGACTTGGAGTTCCTCTTGGGACGCTCCCGGTGCGTTACTTGGGCCTGCCTTAATCTTCTAAGAGACTTTCTGTTAAACTGTGTCAACTGCTACTGAAGCACGTGCATGGGCGGCTTGCATGCTGGAAGGGTTCCCATCTGAGCTTCGTGGGGCGGTGTGTGCTTGTGCGCTTGGTGCTTGCCTCAATTCCTTTATACTGGATGGCTATTTTCAATTGCCGGCATCCATTATCTCTGACCTGGAACGGCTTTCGCTGCATTTTCTTTGGAAGCCTGACCGTGTCTCTGCTGTGGGTTGGAGCTCTTTCTGTTGGTTGATGCTTGAAGGTGGTTTGGGCTTTCGATGGCTCCTGGACGTTAACCGTGTGGCGCAGCTCAAGTGCTTTTGGTTGCTTGTCTCTAGGCATAGTGCTTGCTGGGTTCAATGGATGCAGGACAAGTATCTTGTTTGGGCGACGATCTGGGACGTTCGGTTTGCTCAATGACCTTCGTAGGCGTGGAGAAGTATTATGTTCGTCAGGCCCCTCGTAGTCATGTTCATATCAGCGCCTGTCATTACATGGACCCCTGATCCGAGTGGTATTTTCTCTTTTGAGTCCGCTTGGGAGGTCACTTGGGCTCGGGGGGAGGTGGTTCCCTAAACGCGCGTGGTATGGTTTGCTGGAAGGGTGGCAAGGCATGCGGTGACACTTTGGTTGGTCCTAATTGGGCGCCTACGCACGTAAGATAGGCTCCAACAGCATGGGATGATTTTGGTGTCGAGGTGTGAGCTTTGTTGGAATGCTTATGAGGATCTTGCTCATCTGATCTTTGCGTGCCCCTTTTCATCACAGGTTTTGCAATTTATGGCTGCTTTTCTTGGCTTTTCCTTGCATGGTTCAGTGGAGGCCTTAGTGATGCAGGCGCTTCAGTGTCGACTAGAGCCCTTTCGAGCCCGTTCCTTACGCATGATTGCGGTTGTGTGTTATTATCTTTGGCAGGAGTGCAATTATAGGATTTTTGACGTGTCCCATGGCTTTCGTCTGCTGATGGTCTTGTGGAGGCATATTCTTAACCTATTGAAGCTACGTGAAAATATAGTTGCACCTTCATCCTCTTTTACTTGAGTGTTTGGGTGATTGTGTGCTCTTGTAATGGTGCTTTATTGTTTTGTGCCTTACTGACTAGTGAGGCCTTTTGTATTTTGTACCTTGTACATGGTTTTGACTTATTATATACTTGAGGGCTTGCCTTCCTTTTGCTCTGCAAAAAAAAAAATAGAGAGGTCTATCTTTAGTTTTGATACTTTCTAAGGATATAATTGTAAATAAAACATAAATTCAATAAAACATTAATGTGAAGAAATGATTTGGACAAAAATCATAATGTCAGTTACCCATTGTTGAGTATAATATAATATATTTTACACCTCATGTTTATTTATTTTATATATAAATAATATTACTTATGTAACATTTCATATGTTGGAATGAATGGTGGAATGGTGTAACACTTGAATATTCATTTATTTATAAATATATATTTTTTAATGATTTTATTATGAATGGGTATTATTGACGTAAGGCCCATTACAGTGGCTTAATAGTTTACCCACATACAGCAACCCATCTCTTCCTCCAACACTAGCAGCCACCTCACCACTGACCACCACCATTGCAGCCCACACCACATACAACAACCCATCTCCTCCTCCAACATACAGCAACCACCTCACCTCTAACTATCACCATTGCAGCCCACACCACATACGACAACCCATCTCTTCCACCACATTACAACAGCCACTTCGCCTCTCCTCCACCTCACAATAGCCCACACCACATACAATAGCCATTCTCCTCTCTTCCTTTTCAAAACCAATCTAAGCCACTCCACCTCACAACAACCACCTCACCTCTGGCCTCTTCTCCATCCCTACACAACCACTACCTCCGTTTAACACCAACTCCTGCCTCCTCCACCCATTCCACCAAGCAGCAATTGTGCACCAACCTCTTCTCTAACCCCAACCACGTCCAAGAGATCAAGAGAAGAAAGAGCAACATTAATTCAAGCTTCCTTGGAGTATTTCATCATCAAGGTCCCTTCCTAGTTTGGAGAGGAACATAAGCATCACTTCCATTAGGTAAGATTTGATTCCCTAATGCCTACAACATAGTGTTTTGCTCGATTTTAGCATGTAGATCTTATCTTCGAACCCATCGCTCTGCTTGCTCTTTGGTTTGATGGTTTCATAGTAGTTTGCTTAGGTTTGGTGCCCCAAATCAGTAAATCATGTCCATGTTTCTTGTTTATGCACAAACAATACACTACTGATTCATCTTTGCTCTTTTGCTTGGAAACCATTGTTGTTTGGGTGTCCATTTGCTGCACTTTCTTTCTCCTTTGTTTGGTGGGTTATTTTAGTTTATGTGATGTTGTTTATGATTTGCATATAGGCCTATCTGCATTTAAATCAGTGGGATCATTCCCTTTCTATTTATGATTTGCATATAGGCCGATCTCGCTGTCTGTGGCTGCGGAGACAGAGTCGAGCCCGGAGGTCCCCTCAGCCCTCTCCCTCCTCGATCTCACTGTCTGCGGCTGCGGAGACAGTCGATCTCGCCGTCTGCGGCTGCGGAGAGGGTGTTTCCTTGCCTTGAACCCGTGGCCTCAAGGTCAAATGTAGCTTGCTATCCTTTTGCCTAGCAGGCAAAGATATGGGTCTTAGAAACAGAAGTAGATAGGCATACTATACTCAGTCGAATAGAGCAATCTTACCATTCGTCAAGTTTCCCCTCTTCTAAAATATAGTTTGTAAAGGTTAAACAGAAAAGAAGTGCATGGTTGGTGCCATATACTATGTTTAAATTTCTTGCATTACTAAAATTCATTGGTGAAAAAGTAACTCCTGCCTCTCATTTCTCTCATTTCTTTCATTTTACAAAGGAACATCTTTTTTCTGTCAACTTGGTCTG
>JAMKQA010146024.1:0-12382 GCA_024699735.1 Posidonia australis
TTGGTGCGCCACCTTGTTGCGCCAGCCCTGCTCACAAATTGCTGAACTCTGGCTTGCTAATGGGTTTGGGGTCTGGTTTAAGGGCTGATCACATCCAAAGCAACATACGGATACTAATCTCCGGGTCACCTCAAAATCGAGGTGTCTACACATGGGACAAGACTTTGCTTAGTCGTTGGCCAGGGGTATGTCAGCTGTCCTCTTGGTCGACATCAGTGGCTCACCTCCAACCAGGGGCATGTCAACTACCCACATGATTGACTTCAGTAAAACATTTGTAGCCAGGGGCATGTCAAGTGCCTTCATGGTTGACTTCAGCAGAGCATTTGTAGCCAGGGGCATGTCAGCTGCCCTCGTGGCCACCTCCAATTAGCCACATCCGAGCCAGGGATGCACCGACATCTCTAATCAGGCTCCGCCAAGCGAACGCCCACAACTAGGGGCATGTTAATTGCATTTTGGCAAATGGACATTTGGCCAGGTGTTTCAGGCCAAGAGATCGGTGAAAGTCAGTGTGTAACCCCACACCAAAAGTCGATAGAAGGGATGGACAAAGGCAGACCATCGAGTCCAGAAGCACTCCAGACTAGACTCCGAGGACTAGGGAACTTCACCATTTTCCCTCACATTCGGGAGTCGTGGAGTAGCTACATGTAGGAGATGCGCATTTTTACCAGGGACCCCAGTGACTGACTTGCGACGAAAGTGCCTCCCACACGCCCAGCTCAGTGGCCAGACCCAGCAAGTCATTGTAATGTATCCAATCTACGCCTTCAAAAGGATAGATGGTTTGGTCATTCCTAATGCTATGACAGAGTCAATCAAAGAAGGTAGTCGCAAAAAGAAATAAATGGGCATACAATGAGAAAGCATAGATTCTTCATTCAAATTCAAGTTCAAGAGTACAATCATTGAGAAAAATGACAGAAATACACTACATATGCCCAGATCAGTTATTCCCTCTAGTTCGAGGCCTTTTTGAACTACTGGCATTGTGAAATAGAGGAGCACCCAGAGCCATTTCACAAATAGGCCAGTCCGCCTGTGTATGCACCCTGTATGCCTCATAATAGTCTGTGTGTCTCACTAGAGTCCAATCACTAGAGCTAACACCAGTCCACAGCAGACAAGCCAGTTTGGCAATCATGACGGTAGAATTCTGAGAATATAATTGGAAGATGCCATGTAACGCCCTATATTTCCACAATAATTTAAAACAAATTAAATTATGGGAAAATTAAAGCCAAACAGAAAATATCTAACTACCAGGAACCTGTGTATGCGGCTAGGAGACACCTGACTATATGCACTATGCTAAACCTCTACATGTCTGCACCTATAAACCAAAAACACGAGGAAAACGCATGAGTGACAAAAGTCACCCAGTACGCACCTCAAAGGAAAACAACGGGAAACAAAACCTTAATTGATTTTCTTTTAAATTCATTTCACAAACCATTTCTCAAAAACCTCACAAACTAGGCCCACACCGGCCAAAACTACAACCGGGGCTCTACTAGCCCAAAACCACAAGCAAAGACCCTCAATGGTCAAAACCACACATAGTGAGTCAGGAAGCCTGGCCCCAGGCAATCAAACTCTGGCCGTACACAGTCCATCGAGGAGCGACCACAACGTTTTGCACTGCCACGGTGACAGCCACTTTGTGTAGGAGCGTTCACCGTCCTGCGATTCTCCCTCTCTTAAGAACCCTCAAAAGCCAACCCCTCCCTAGGAGGGCTGTCCTGTCTCTCAGGATGCTACCAGCTACGGGGCACGTGTCCCATCCCCACTGGCTATCACAGGGTACGCCTCCTCACGACGTCCTCCACACACGATGCTCGGAGGGAGTGTCACCTCCACACCTGATAACACCCGAGCCTCAGTACTCACAGCGACAGCAGGAGTATCATACCTCCCCGTCATGCCACAAGACACCTCAACCTGTAGACCACAACCCTAGCCTTGAGACGACAGTCAAAGAGTCTCATACCTCCAAAACCCGACGTCCCTCAGCCTCGGGTATCTCGGCCCGTGATTTCGACAACTCGAGAATGTCGTCACATTCCCTAGTTCCGACGACATGGTCCCACATTGTCTCGGCCCGCACATAGAAAATCTGGAAAATCATTTTCCAAATTTGCCAACTCACCTCTTAGAAATCATCTTCATATCTTTGAAAACTATTCCAAAACCTCGGCAAAATGGAGCATCAGGTGTCCCGAGGGACTATCACTGACAGCCCACAATCCCATATCAATGGGACAAAACAAACCAATCCGAAAAACCCATGGAAATCAGATTTATAAAAGCATTTGGGCCTAGATTCGGCAAGCCAAAAATAGGTTCGGTATGCCGAAAACCCTAGTTCGGTAGATCGATTTGGGTCGGTCGACCAAATTGGGTCAACGGTCAACACTCAGGCTAAAATCGGTATGCCGAAAATGGTTTGGTCAACTGAAATCTCCTGATTCGGGTGACCGTCCAAAATCGGACGACCGAATTTCGACCAGAGGACCTAATCTGACAGAGAAACGGCATACCGAAATGGTTCTGTATGCCAAATTCTGCGAAAAACAAAAAACGGACTAAACCCTACTGTTTGAAATCACCCAAACTGGGAGCTTCGATCGAACCCCCAAACAACTACCAAAAATCTCACATAAAACATCAGATGTAGACCCTTGAGTCTACTCCAAAACCCAACAAACAAAACCAAAATCCATTCACCAGGCCTCAAGATATAAAATCGCAAAGGCATAAGGGTCAAAACCCTCAAAACGCAACCACCGGCATAAATGCCCATAAAACTACTATAAATTCTTATAAATTCACAATAAATTCTAAAACATGAAATTTAGCCTAGATTACATGCATCCTAGGCATTTCTACCATTTTACATGATTTCTACACATTAAATTGGGGATACGTACCTGAAACAAGCTTCGACGACCCAACACGCCCTCCGACCAGCCATCGACCTCCGTTGGCGACCACAACGTCCACGGAAGCTCCCTCGACCTCTGGGACACCAGCCACGCCGACTTCGAGCCTCACGGTGCCTCTGCCTCTCTCACTTCTCTCTCTCTCTCCCCGTTGACATGTGAAACAGGGGAAGCAGGGGAGGAAAGGATGGGGATGACGGGTGAGGAAGGAAGGGGTGGGGAAGGAAGAAGAGTGAGGAGGAAGGGAAAGGAAGGGAAGAAGAGGTGTGGGCCCAAGAAGGAGGAGAAGAAGAAGAAGAAGACGGTGATGAGCAACAAAGGAGTGTGGTACGAACGGCTTATAAAGCCCTACACACGAAGTAGCGGAGAGCGTGCTCACCTACGCACCTCGGCCACCAGCACCCTACACGAGCTCAACGACCACTCCACCCAACCACCAGCCACAACAATTAGCCCACAATGTAGGCCCCACACACACAGTGCCACAATGCACAATGACACGCTACAGAAACCGGCCCAAGCCTAAAAGCACAAATCCCCACAACAGGCCTGGAAAATAGTAACACCCATCTAGGAATAAAATTCATAAAATGTAAAAATTACAAAATGAATTTTACGGGTGTTACATCCTAACCACCTTAAAAGAAGATTTCGCCCTTGAAATCGCTAGGCGAAAAGGTATGGGTACTGGGCTAGGATGGCTTCCTCACGTTCCCACGTGGCCTTCTCATGCTCCATGTAGCGGAATGACCTTGTTGCGCAGCACCTGCTCCTTGCCGTCAACAATCTAGACGGTATCCTCCACAATGGACAGATCATCCTAGAGTTCTTCTGGCTGAACTAGAATCACATGAGACACGTCAGCCAGGCACTTCCTTAGCATGGAGACATGGAACACATCCTCTGGTGGTAGGTCCAACCGATAAGCAACCTCACCGATCCTCTGGGTAATCTGGTACGGGCCAATATAGCGAGGGCTCAGCTTGCCATGCTTCCCAAACCTCATGACACGTTTGGTCGACGACACCTTCAGGAACACAGAGTCTCCCATCAGAAATTCCAACGGTCTCCGCCTCCTGTCGGCATAGCTCTTCTACCGACTCTGTGCAACCAACAGCCTGCTACGGATCAAATTCACCTTGTCTACATACGGCTGCACAAGCTCAAGACCAATCAACTAACGCTCGCCCACCTCGCTCTAGCAAACCGGTGATCTGCATGGCTTACCATACAAAGCCTCATATGGCACCATCCCGATGCTCAAGTGATAACTATTATTGTAGGTGAACTCAATCAGTAGCAAATGGTCCTCCCAACTCCCTTGAAAGTCTAAGGCACATGCTCTAAGCATATCCTCCAGCGTTTGGAAAGTCCTCTCCGTTTGACCATCCGACTGAGGATGAAATGCTATACAATAGTTGAGCACAGTGCCAAAGGCCTCCTGTAGAGTTCTCGAGAACCTTGAGGTGAACCTTGTGTCTCTGTCTGACACGATGAACACCGGAACACCATGCAGCCGAACCACCTCAGAGACATACAACTCCACCAAGCGATGCATCGGAAGGTTCACTCGGATGGCTAGGAAGTGAGCAGATTTGGTCAGTTGATCTACGTCACCCACACGGTGTCGTTCTTCCTCTCGGTCCATGGCAAACCAGTCACGAAGTCCATCAAAATGTGCTCCCACTTCCACATAGGAATATCCAACGACTGCATGGTCCCTCCAGGTCTCTGGTGCTTTGCCTTGACTAGCTGGCAGGTGGTATACCTCGCCACATGGTCAGCAACATCTCTCTTCATGCCAGGCCACAAAAAATTCCGCTTCAAGTCTCGATACATCTTTGTACTCCCAAGGTGAATAGTGTACCTAGACCCATGCGCTTCATCCAGCAACCTCTGCTTGGCCTCCTCATGCTGAGGTACATACAGGCGTATATCATACCTCAGCTCTCCATATGCCCCAACAGAGAAATGAGGCTCTCCACTAGCCTCTAGTGTCTCCAACACAGCCTATAGAAACGGATCTAGCTACTAACAAGCAATAATAAACTCTAATAGCTTAGGGCAATAATAAACTCTATAGACAGGTTGGCCACCCAGGCACCAACTGTTCCCCGAGCTTGCCGTTTCGGCCTATAGCTCACCAGATCCTCCAACATGGTCCACTCTTTGACCATCAAGCTCGCCATCACGTGTGTACGTCGACTCAAAGCATCAGTGACCACGTTGGCCTTGCCGGGATGGTAGGATAGGTTGAAATCATAGTCCTTCAGATACTCCACCTGGCAACCCTGCCTCAGATTGAGGTCCCTCTGCTTAAAGATATACTTCAAACTCTGATGATCGGTGAAGACTTCAAACTTCTCCCCATAGAGATAGTGTCGCTAGAGCTTGAGAGCGAACACTACGGCAACCATCTCCAAATCGTGAGTTAGGTAGTTCTTCTCTTGATCCTTCAGCTGGCGCGATGCATACGCGATAACATTGCCATGCTGCATCAAAACACACCCTAACCCAACACCACTGGCATCACTATACACAGTGAAGTCGGCACTTCCAGAAGGCAGAGTCAACACAGGGGCAGAAACCAGGCAAGTCTTCAACTCTTGGAAACTCGCCTCACAATTCTGGTCCCAGTAAAAAGGAACTCCCTTCCTAGTCAACTCTATCAAAGGCACAGCTATGGAGGAGAAATCCCTGATAAACCTTCTATAATAGCATGCCAGACCCAAGAAACTCCTGATCTCAGTCACAGTCTTGGGTCGCTCCCAACTGCTCACCGCCTCGACCTTGGCAGGATCCACTCTGATGCCTTCTCTAGAGATCAAATGCCCAAGGAACATGACTTCACTCAGCTAGAACTCACACTTGGAGAATTTGGCATACAACTGATGACCCCTCAGAGTATCCAAAACCACCCTCAGGTGCAAGGTGTGAGTCTCAACATTAGGGGAGTAGACCAGCACGTAATCAACAAAAATCACAATGAACTGGTCCAGAAAAGGGTTGAAAATCCTGTCATCAAATCCGTAAACGCAGCCGGTGCATTGGTCAAGCCGGAAGACATGACCGTGAACTCGTAATGCCCGTACCATGTCCAGAAAGCAGTCTTCTGAATATTTGAGTATTGTATCCTCAACTGGTGATACCCAGACCTCAGATCAATCTTCGAGAACATAGAGGCAGACTGCAACTGGTCGAACAGGTCATCAATGTGGGGCAAGGGATACTTGTACTTCACCGTGATCTGGTTCAACAACCAATCGTCTATACACAGTCGGAACAAACCATCCTTCTTCCGAACGAACAAGACAGGCGCTCCCTATGGAGACACACTCGACCAGATAAACCCCTTGTCCAGCAACTCCAGTAACTGAGTCTTGAGCTCTCGCAACTCCGCTGGTGCCATGTGATAGGGAGGCTTCGATACAACACTAGAACCGAGGATCAGATCGATCGAGAACTCTACCTCCCTGTGAGGTGGCATACCAGGCAAACCGTCAGGAAAAACGTCGGGATATTCACACACCACAAAGATGTTGTGAACACCCAACTCAGGAGAAGTGGAGGTAACTATACTAGCTAGATACCCCAAGCAACCCCTGACTAAAGACTTATAAGCCTTCATAGCTGAGATGACAAGCTTAGGCTCACCTTGACATCCACCTTGCACAAAGAAAGACCCATCCGCAGGAGACCCAAAATAAACTCTCCTTCAAGCACAGTCGATCAAAGCGGACTGCTACTGTAGACACCCCCATATGCTTGCAATTGGACTAACCCCCAAACCAAAAACCCTAAAACCCTAAATAAACCCTAAAAACCAAACAAAACCCTTAAAACCAAACAAAACCCTCAAAATCAAACAAAAGCCTAAAAACCTAGCTAAACCCTAAAAAACCCTAGAAAAACCCTAACTAGATCCTAAAAACCCTAACTCAATCCCAAAACCCTAGAATTAATCCAAAACCCAAAGATTAATTCAAAATTCTAAATAAAATCCATAATCAAATCAAAAACCTTAGAATTGATCCAAAATCCTAGGATTAATTCAAAACCCTAAATCAAAAATTAAATTTAAATCTCAAACTCTAACAACCATAACCACTTCCCACTTCACTCTAATAACCATAACCACTTCCCACTTCAATCTAACCACCTTAACCACTTCTCACTTCTTCTTAACCACCTTAACCACTTCCCACTTCACCCAAACAACCCTAACAACCTTAACCACCTCCCACTCTAACCATAACAACCAACCAAACCATTTGGAAGCCTATAAATACCCCCCATTTGCAAGGAGAAAAGGAGGGGAAAAGAGGAGAGAAAAAAGCTTGGAAAAATCCCAAGGAGAGCTACTAAGCTATTTTCCCTCAGCCAAGGCAACCAAAGAGTTCCAGGAAGAGAGAGGAAGCTTATGGAGGGGAAAAATCAGAGTTTCAAGTCATCTCCGGTGAGCTCCAGCAGTCAACAACTCTGTCTTCTCATGTATTCCCTCCACTGACATCAATTTAATTCAATTTTTGCTTCTTTGGTCTCCCTCCATCTTCCCTGAGTGATTCCAGACATGCTAGAGGTTTTCTCTGGCTGGAATCAGAGTTTTTAGCCTTGTCGGAGCCATTTTCCGATGACCTAGGTGGGGGGATGAATCTGTTGCTCAAATCGTGTCCTAAAGCCTACGGTCATCCTCCCCTAGTGTTCCTCAAGCTTCTCCAATACACTAGATGCCCCATCGATCCCCCTACAAGTCTTCAGTGGACGCTCTCCAGAGTCGTGCCCACCGTCGCTAGAGAAGAAGGGTTGCAAAGAAAGCGACCTGACACTCCGCGATCCGCTGACCTCCGGGAAACGTCCTCCAGCACTTCTCCAACTCACCAAAGCAGCCAAGGCCCTGAATCGAGCCCTGAGTCATCTCAACCAAGAGGGAGGAAAAAGGCTTGATTCTTGTGGCAAGATGAGGGGAAATCATCCTCTCAACATCCCCAAGCTACCTGGAGCCCTGGATCACTGCGTCGCAGCCTCTGGAGCCTCCTTCTTCTCCGATGCCGTCACTGGAGCAGGCACGACGGCGAGGGAGATGGGCAGCCCATTCCTGCCACTAGTCCTCACATCCAGACCGCCAGATCCTCTTCTTCTCCTTTCCTCTTGCTCATCGTGTTTTTAGATGCAAGATCAGGCCATGGGATAGCCTGTGATTGCACCCTAGTTGTCGTAGCCAGTGGGATATGATCGTCGGCGACCGTCGGTCCTGTTTAAAATTAAAAAAATTCGGTCCTGTTTAAAATTAAAAAAATAGTTTTCTTTTAATAAACATCTGCTCTTTTCTTTTCTTTACATTTAGGTCCTTATTTTCTAACACTTAGGTTCTTTTTCATACTTTTAGGTCCCTGCATATATTTTTAAATCATTTGAATAAGATTTGTCTTGAAATATTGTAGAGGAGCTCCTGTAAATTCTTAAAAATGTTTTCCAAGCTTTAAAGTTTGACATTTTATGCATTTAAGCTTAAGCATTTTTTGCATTTAAGCCCCTAGAGTTACTTTTTATGCATTTAAGTTCAGCATTTTTGCATAAAAAACCTTAAGCTTTGTTGAAATAATTCTGAATGCATATTTCTCTATCAAAATTGCAAGTTAAACCCTGGGAATTTAAATATTTGCTCAAATATGACCTAAATTGCATTTTAGCCCCTGAATTTGCCCTTGAACGACGGCATGGTACTCCTTGTGTGAATTTCGTCCACCATCGCTAACCAATCCATGTCGAGTATCACATGGTACTCCTGCATGTCCATCATGATCAGGCTAGCGTCGAACTCTCTGTCATTCAGTGTCAAGTCGACAGACCACAGATACCTCCATGCCAAACTGTGTTCCCCCAGCGGCGTCACCACACTAAGATGAAAGGCCAGTCTAGCTGGTCTCTCTCCCAACTCTACCGCAAAAGACTCGGAGATAAAGGAGAAAGAACTCCTTGAGTCAAACAACACTTTGGCCATCCGGCCAACCACAATAAAAGAACCTGATGGCCAAACAAATAGCACCATACATCCATACAATCAGGCAGATGTCCAGATTACAAGGAGATTACAACAAATCTCAGAGGGTTACTGAATCAACTAATCATCCTTACCCTCAACTACATCTCCCGAAGACCCAGTGCCTGGAGCTGCAATGGTGAATACTCGTCTCCTAGTCGGCTGATGTGGCACGCTTCCTACCTTCTTAGGCTGTTCCGGATAAGATCTCTGAACGTGTCCCGCCTTCCCACAATTATAGCACACCATTGGAGTTGAGATCCACCTAGGTTGGGGACAATATGCTGCGATATGGCCCACCTGACCACAGTTGAAGCACTGGTTCCCATCGGGAGTATTGGACCCTGCCTGACTGAGGCCAGCTCCGCTACCCCCACTGAAACTCTGTCAGCCAGCGGAGGAAACACTGGACCTTACCTTCTGCTTCTTCTCTAGGCTACCTGAACTACTGGCACTTAGAAGACCAGAGAAAGAGAACCAAGAGGTAAAAGAAGACTTACCCTTCCCTTTAGGACAACTCTTCAGAAACTTCTGATGTTTGGCTTCGAAGCGATAACCCATCCCAGCCATGTCCTCCACAGTCTAGCACCGATAGCCCATCACCTTCACTCGTAGCCCTGGGTTCAAGCCGTCCAGAAACCTTTATGCCCACTCCTCCTCAGACTCATAGGTAGGAGCAAAATGTTCTAGCCGGGCGAACTCAATCTCATACTCGAGCACCGACATTGTGCCCTGCTGCAGACTCCAGAAATCTCGGCGAAGCTGCTCCTTCACATGAGTAGGAAAATACTTGTCATAAAAGGCCGCCTTAAAATCCTTCCACTGGATGCTAACAGTGACTGAGTTCGGGAACTTCAGCTGCCTTACAGACTTCCACCACCTATCTACCTCATCATCCAACAGATAAGTCGCCAACCGCACCCAATGCTCCTCTAGGCATGCCATGCTTTCCAGCATCTTCACCACCTTCTCCAACCAAGCCTCGCTCTCCTCACCACTGACTTTGCCCTTGAACGATGGTGGACGAAGCTTCGTGAACTGGTTTAGCCATGGGTCACCCGACGGTTCACTAGCACTACTCTTGCTGAACGCTTGAGAGATCTCGTATGCCAAACTCCTCAGTTCCGCACAAACTGCCTTCCATCTGCCTATGTCCTCTTGAGACTTAGTCTCCTTAACAGGGGCCTTGCCCTTATGACCACAAGGAAGCATCCTGCAGGAGAAAGGCAAAGTACCTGCACCATAGACAAAACAACAACCAGAAAACCACGAAGAAATCAGGTGCAGACTCTACCATGCATGCAAAACCGATGGAGTCTCTAGATCGGACACTCTAGGTGTAGTGCAACCTAGTGAACTTGGAGTTCTGATACCAAACTGTAAGGCCCCACATTTTCCATAATAATTTAAAACAAATTAAATTACAGGAAAATTAAAACCAAACAGAAAATATTTAACTACTAGGAAGCTGTGTGTGCGGCTAGGAGACTCAAGACTATATGCACTACACTAAACCTCTACATGCTTACACCTGCAAACTAAAAACACGAGGAAAACGCATGAGTGACAAAAGCCACCCAGTACTCACCCTAAAGGAAAACAACGAGAAACAAAACGTTAATTGATTTTCTTTTAAATTCATTTAGCAAATCATTTCTCAAAAACATCACAAACCAGGCCCACACTGGCCAAAACCACAACCAGGACTCTACTAGCCTAAAACCACAAGCAAAGGCCCTCAATGGCCAAAACCACACACAGTGAGTTGGGAAGCCCGGCGTTAGGCAACCAAACTTTGGCCACACGTAGTCCGTCGAGGAGAGACCACAACGTTTTGCATTGCCACTATGACAGCCACCCTGTGTTGGAGCATTCACCGTCCCACGATTCTCCCTCTTTGGAGAACTCTCAAAAGCCAACCCCTTCCTGGGAAGGCTGTCCTGTCTCTCAAGACACTACCAGCTACGGGGCACGTGTCTCACCCGCACTGACCACCACAAGGTACGCCTCCTCATGGCGTCCTCCACATATGGTACTCAGGAGGGAGTGTCATACCTCCACACTCGACAACACCTGAGCCTCAGTGCTCATAGCGACAGTAGGAGTATCATACCTCCCCGTCATATCACAAGACATCTCAACCCGTGGACCACAACCAGAGCCTCGAGACGACAGTCAAGGACTCTCATACCTCCAGAACCCGACGTCACTCAACCTCGGGTATCTCAGCCCCCGACCTCGACTAGGGTGTCGTGCCCGACCGCTAGAGAATGTCGTCACATTCCTGATTTCGACGACACGGTCTCACATAGTCTCGGCCCGCACACAGAAAATCTGGAAGACCATTTTCCAAATCTGCCAACTCACCTCTTTGAAATCATTTTCATATCTTTGAAAACTCTTTCAAAACATTGGCAAAACCGAGCATCAGGTGTCCTGAGGGACTACCATTGACGGCCCATAATCCAATCTCAATGGGACAAAACAAATTAATCCGGAAAACCCTTGGTGTAGACACCCCGATTTTGAGGTGGCTCATAGATAAACTTTCCAGATGTTGCTTTGGATATGCCAAACTCAATCCCATCAACTAAACCAACCACAAACCTATAGTAGGCCCGCAACCCAATTAGAAATTCAGAGAGGTAGGGGAGAGCACCAAGTTAGAGCACCGATGTGGAGCACCTGATTGGAGCATCGAGTAGGAGCACTACAGTGGCACACCTAGCTGGAGCACCAGTTTGGCGCACCATCCTAGCGCACCAAGCTGGCACACAGCCACTTCTCAGGCTGCTGGCCTTCCACCTCCCATGTCTGTTACCCTCACCAGTGAGTATGCCATGGAATCTACGCCAGGCTCTTCGTTTACGAGGCTGCCTGCATTCCATAGGAGTTACCTTTGCAAAATCCTATATAAAGACCCCCATAGGCAGCCATTTAGAGGATCTAGAGCAAGCTATCTACTGATTCCAGCAACCCAATCTCGTCTTCTTGAGCATTCCCTTGCATTCTAAAGCATCTCCAGCCTTTCCAAAGCAACAAGGATCATATTATCTTGGGTTTTTCTAAGAAGGAACACCTTGGACAAGGTAGGTTCCGCTCCTTTCTTTTATTTTTAATCTCAGTTCTTGCATTGAATAAAACATGCCATGAATTTCATATATAATTTGATTTTTCCTTTTGTTTACATGAGAATTTCATGATGAGATAACTGCTCCATGTATATGATGCCCAACATGTTAAAATCTGTATGTGAAATCTGCATTCTAATACTTATGTGAATTTGTCTTTCTTCTCTATTTCTTTACACAAAGAACCAAGATTCATGCACATACATGCTAGGGAATAAGTAGCAAATATAGCCTTTATGTATTCATCATTTGCATATGGCTGTTAA